>RAHM01000151.1:412325-427351 GCA_003713295.1 Parotia lawesii
GACACTGCTGTGACACCGATGTGACACGGGCCAGGCTCTCCTCAGAGAGTCCCCCGGCTCTGACACCACTGTGACACTGCTGTGACACCGATGTGACACGGGCCAGGCCCTCCTCAGAGAGAGCCACAGCTCTGACACCGCTGTGACACCGCTGTGACACCGATGTGACACGGGCCAGGCCCTCCTCAGAGAGTCCCCAGCTCTGGCACCGCTGTGACACCGCTGTGACACCTGACAGCCCCTCCTCAGAGAGTCCCCAGCTCTGACACCACTGTGACACTGCTGTGACACCGACGTGACACGGGCCAGGCCCTCCTCAGAGAGAGCCACAGCTCTGACACTGCTGTGACACCTCGGTGACACCTGACAGCCTCTCCTCAGAGAGGCCCCCAAACTCTGACACCACTGTGACATCTCTGTGACACCCACCAGCCCCTCCCCAGGGTCCCCCAGCTCTGCCACCTTCCCACGGAATATCCCGAGCGGGATACCCCCAAGGATATCACAGATCCAACCCTTATTCCTGCCCAGGACACCCCAAAACCCCACCGTGTCCCCCGGGAGCCCCCCAGCTCTGACCCCTCTGTGACACTGCTGTGACAGCCACCAGCCCCTCCCCAGAGAGTCCCCCCAGCTCTGGCTCCTCCCCACATTCCCAGAATATCCCGAATGGGAAGGGATCCCCAGGGATCATCCAGTCCTGACACCCCAAAATCCCCCCTGTGCCTGGGAATGCTGTCCTGGAGCTCTGGCAGCTTTGCGACYGTGAYCATTCCCTGGGGAGCCATTTCCAGGTGTTTTTACCCAGAAAAATCGGCAGCTTCCCTGCCTGGTGACCCCAAACTTCCCACAGAAAATGCTGGAATGGTTCCACTGCTGCAGCACRAAGAGGGAGAGATGGAGGAAAACCAAAAGTTTGGGAATGTGGGRAATAAAAATAACAAGCCCTGCAACAGTGCGGCAGCAAAGGGCTGGGTTTAAATGCTCCTCAGCTTACTTAGGCTGGAATTTACTGAGCTGAGCTCAGTCCAGTTTGTTCAGGAGCTTCCAAAAATTGCTCTGACCCACCCACCCCCCCCCAGGACTGAGTTCATGGATTCATGGAATCAATTCCTGCGTTGGAAAGGGCCTTAAATCTCACCCCATCATCCCATTCCATGGGCACGGACACCTCCCACTATCCCAAACTTCTCCGAGCCCCATCCAGCCTGGCCTTGGATACTCCCAGGGATGGGGCAGCCTTTAAAACCAGGTTTTTTCCCTAATTCTGGTATCCAAAAGGGAATGATTTAAAGGCAGGGATTGATTATCCAGCTTAATTAATAATTCCAAGTGCTTTTTTTTGTTGTTGTTTCTGGAGAAGAAGGAGCTCTTGGAAAAGGTCACAGCTCAGTAGGAACAACACTGGGAATTTCAGGGAGGATTTGTGCAGAAGGAACAAGGTTTGTGGGGTTTTTTTGGAATTTTTTATGGGAATTGTGAAGAGAAACACAACAGGAGGAAAAAGCCACGACTGGCACAAGATCGAGCCCAGAATTCCAGAGGGTTTTTCATTCTATTCCCTTTTTTTTTTAAAAATCTTTTTTTCCTTAAACACCTCGAGGATTTATCCCATTATTTTCCAGGGAGCATTTGAATATCCAAATAAATATCGGATTTATCCCATTATTTTCCAGGGAGCACTTGAATATCCAAATAAATATCGCTGTGCTCATTGCCAGCATTTGCAAACGAAATCAGGGCAGCTGCAAATCCCAGCAGGAAGATGGAATTCCAGGCTAAATTATTCAAATCCCCATTTTTTGCTTACAAAACGCTCATCCCTGGCAGCTGCCGCTGCTCTGGTGCCGTTTTTTTTGCCACGTGCTGCCATAATTAATGTTTAATTATGTAAAATTCACCCTGATTTCCCATGTTAATTAGTGGAGCCACTGATCCCTTCCACTGCTTCCCAAAGCCAAGTTAAAAAATCCCGGGAAAAGGAAAGGAAATGTGGCTGATTTGTGTCCTTTTAGTGAAAATAAAAGTTTGATCTTTGTGCCCTGTGAGTTTTAAGACAGATAAAACTCATCATTGACATTTSAATCATGGAATTAGGGTTGGGGAAAAGGAATCTGGGAATTTTTCCTGCCCAATTATCTTTGGGATAGCTGGAAAATGGAGCAGAGGAAGCGAAATTCCATGAAAACGGAGCTGGGGAATGTTAAAAATTCATTAATTTCGAGATCTCAACCTTCAAATCTGCATCTCCCCCTTCCCAAGGCCTTGGGGGCTGCTCCAAATATTTTCCAAGCTGGATCCAGGTTGAGCTGCCCCTTCCCCACACCCCAAAACCATTCCCAAATCTTCTCTTCCATCCTTTAAAACCCTATCYCGGTGCAGGAACGATCAGGAATTACCACCCCATGCCCATTCCCTGGCTCCTGATCTGGCACAACGCTGTGGATTGATCCCAAAAAATCCCCAAACATCCGGCTCCATCCTAAAAAAAGTATTTCTAGGGAATCTTGGGAAGCAGCTGCTGTTTAACCCCGCCAGGAGGGAAGGATTTAACAACCAAAGCAACAGAAAATCAAGAATTTTCAACTCCCATCAGCCTGCAGAGGGATTCAACCTAAAAAAACCAGGAAAAGGCTGGATCCCACACCACTGGAAGCAGTTTTTGGCTCCTTCCTGATCCCGAAATCCCAGCAATTCAGGAGTTAACCCAGGGCCTGCACCTTTTATTTGCCTTGGATTTGCCCCAAGTTTGAGTCATCGCATTCAAACAAAAGGAAAAAAAAAAACCAACAAAAAGCCCCAAACCCTTTGTGCTTCATATTCCAAATATGCCAGGGAAAGGAGAATTTTTGGAATAACGAAGGCACATCCCTGCTTTACCCTCGGAAGGAAAACCAGGATGTGTCCAGAGCATTAAATAATCCACATTTCCATGTGCTGGCGTGTAAATAAAACGAATTACGGCACATCTACAGAAAAATTCCGGCTTTTCTGCAGCTCCACGGATCTGCTGGAGGTGGGAGCAGGCTTTTTTATAGGAGCAGACTTCCAAAGGAACGTCAGGAATGCGGGCTGGAAACAGATCAGATCTTTCCCTTGTAGAAAAACCTGATTTTTTTTTCCCCTTTTTCCTCTGAAGTTTAAATTGAAATGAAATCCTGAATCATCCAAGCGCTCCCTGTCCTCATCCAGGATCCAGCGCCAGGAATCCACAGGTTTTTCCTGTTCAATCAGGAGCTCCAGGAAGCTTTGGAACCGGATCCAGTGGCGGTTTGGGTTGGACTGGGGGATAAAAAAAAACCTTGACCTGCAGCCCATTAACCCCTGGCTTGGCTGTTTCATCCTGATTGGAGCTTTATCCTGCAATTCCCAAAGAAATCCACTGGCTGGATTCCTTATCCCAATGGATTAGAGGGGTTTGTGCTGGATAAATAACAAGGGGCCAAGGGCCAGGCTTGGAGCTACACCCAGACTGAGGATTTCAGGGATTTTGGGATGATTTTAGGGACCTCTGGATGATTTTAGGAGCCTCTGGATGATTTTAGGGATTTTTGGGATGATTTCAGGGACCTGTTTTAGCCATAGAAATAAAAATCTCCCCTCCTACCCAGAGGCTTGAGCCAGGCCTGGTGCCTCTGTGCTGATGGGAGAATCCAAACCTCCTCCATGGGCTGCAGGGAATCCATAAAATGCTTCAATTCCCTTGGTTTGGGGAATTTCTGTCCCTTCCTAACAGGCAGAACAAATATCTGGGATTCAGGGCAGCCTGAGAGGGAAAATCAAGGATTTGGGGGATATTCAACACTGCCAGAGCTCACAGTAATTATTATTATTATTATTATTATTATTATTAATTTTTATCCCTGAGCTTTCAGCCCTTTCAGCAAAGGCTGCATTCAAAGCAATCCCAAAACTCCAAGGATTCCCTAGATTTTAATAAAATTCACTCTCTCCAGACACATTTTAAGAAAGATGCCCACTTTTCTGAGGGGCTGTGCACTCCTCAGGAAGAGCAGGGATTTGGGATTAGGCCTCCTTTGTTACGGGTTCCCACCAGGGTGTAAATCCCTGATTTTCCACTTCTGACACTTTACACCAGCTCTGGGATCCCTCAGAGTGGGAAATGCTGAGGGCTGAAACCGGGAATATTCCGGCCATGGAAGTTCCCATCCCCTGGAAAACATCCAAGATGTGATCCCAGACAACACCAACCAGAATAGATCCCTGGGATTAAAAAAAATTAGGAAATAAGTGGTTTCTCTTTTTCTTTTTTTTTTTTTCCCCAATGGTAATTCCCTTCCTGCCTCTTAACCAACTGCATCCATGGCTGGGAATTTTCAGGAATCATCAGAAAACTGGGAAACACCTCTTTTAATCACTTTGTCCCTAATCAATGCCTCAAGAAGTTTCCCTGTTATAATTCACGCTTGGGCGCCTCAAAATCTAGGAATTTTTACCCTTTTTGCTCCTACAAAACTGCCCCAAAACAGGCAGAACCCAATCCAAGAATCCCTTAGGAAAAATCCTTCCTTAGGAGAGGATAAAGTCCAACACTTACTTGTCGTGCCCCGTCCTCTTCGTCCTTTAAACTCCAGCAAAACCCCACCGAGGAAAAGACGCCACATCTCCATCCTAAATGGAGAAGCAGAGGGAAGCAGAGGGAAAACGAGGTGGGAGATGGAGGCTGCCGATGGAATCTGGGAAGTGTGGATTTCTTCCTGCTCTGTTATCTCGGCCTTGGCCGAGTGAGGGAATGCTGGTGGAAATCTTTGCCTGGTACAGTGCGGAGCCTCCGCTTCACAGGCCAGGAATTTTAACTTTGAATAATTTTTAACTTCAGCTCCCAGCGAGGAAAATCCAGGGGCTCCAAGGCTCTGCTTGGTTGGGTTTGTTTTATTATTTATTTCGTGGGGAGAGAATTCCTAATTGGTGAGGGAAAAGTGCGGAAATTCCCCTTTTCCCGGCCTTTCCTGGCTTCCAGGGGTGGAGGGGATGAGGGGAAGGGATTAGCACAATTTTCCTGGAAAAATGAGGAGATAACAGAGCTGGGAGAGGAAATCTTCAGGAACTTTAATCATGTGATCTCCATTTGTTTTCTCCCTTTGTTTTAAAATATAAATAATTTTCCTGGCCTGTGGCTGATGCAGCCCAATCCCCTCAGGAGGGCTGAGGCAAAACTAATTAACAATCCTGATTGTTGAAATTGATTAAAAATACCAATTTATTGTTATTTTGATTATTTTTACCTCATAGAGAGTTGAAATTCAGGCACATTCCCCACAGAAACGGGGAGAGTAAAACCATAAAACACAAAGGAAATTTTAAAAATCCAGGCCAAGGAAAAAGGCCCAAATCACCTCAGAAGGGCTGAAACAAGATTAATCAACAATTCTGATCACTGAAACTGTAAAAAATACCAATTTATTGTTATTTTGATTATTTTTACCTCTTAGAGGGTTGAAATTGAGGCACATTCCCCACACAGACTGGGAGAGACCACCTGAAAACACAAAGGAAATTTAAAAAAACCCAGGCCAAAAAAAAGGCCCAAATCACCTCAGAAAGGTTGAAACAAGATTAAGTAACAATTTTGACAATTGAAATAGTTAAAAATACCAGTTTATTGTTATTTTGATTATTTTTACCTTTTAGAGTGTTGAAATTGAGGCACATTCCCCACAGAAACTGGAAGAGACCACCTGAAAACACAAAGGAAATTTAAAAAAACCCAGGCCAAGGAAAAAGGCCCAAATCACCTCAGAAGGGCTGAAACAAGATTAATTAATCATTGAAATCATTAAAAATACCGATTTATTGTTATTTTGATTATTTTTACCTCTTAGAGTGTTGAAATTCAGGCACGTTCCCCACACAGACTGGGAGAGACCACCTGAAAACACAAAGGAAATTTAAAAAAACCCAGGCCAAGGAAAAAGGCCCAAATCCCCTCAACTCCCTGAGGAAATCACACGAAGTGGGAAAGTTGGGATCAGACCCCAGACTGCACCCAGACCTCTCAAAAAGCAGCTTTTAAACCAACTGAGGTGGAAATAACTCAGTGTAAAGTGAATTATCCCAGTCTTTTCCCACCTGGCAATGGGAAATTGAGGAAAGAGGCGGAACAAACCACACCAGGAAAATCGGGCTGGGTGATCCTTGTGGGGCTTTTCCAGCTCAGGATATTCCAGGATTCTGTTCCGTGAGGAATCCCATGGCTCATTCCACGAAAACATCGGATTTCCAAGGGATGTTTTCCTCCTCCCAGGGTGAGGAACCCTCAAGCAAACCCCTCAACCAGAACAAAATATTCGATTCAAGGCTTGAAAAATCTCTGCCCCCATCCCCATTTTTGCCCTCAAGTTCATTTTAGCTCCCTCCTGGTGAGAAATGTTTATTCCCACACCAAATCCCAGTAGGAAAACTCCCTTTTTTTTCCTGCAGCCACACAAACCCCAAAGCTGGCAGAGCCAGCTGAGCCCTACCACAAACAGCCCAGCCCTGCCCCGTGTTTTTATGGTGTTTGTCCTTGTTAAACCCAGGTTTATCCCTTTTTTTCTCCTCTCAGCACCTGCCCTTTTCCACCCTGGGAGCTGGGGAGTCGCTCCCAGAGCTGCTGAGCACCTGCACAATTAAAGCTTCATTAAAAGCGACTTTTGAAATTGCTGCCTCTGGGTCGTTGGAGCAGGAAAAGCAGCTGGATAAAGCCTTGGAGATGGTCAGGAAGCAACAAAAATTCCCTGTTTTCTTCCCATCTTGCTGCAGTGAATGTAGAGAATGTGGAATTCAGCAGGTTGGAAGCGTCTCTCCTCAATAATGAACTGGAAACAGAGAATAAACAGAGATATTCCAGAGGAAAAGGGAAATATTCCCTCAAAATACAGRTTATCATTGCTCAATGTTTATGCAGAGTTTTGTCCCATTAGTGGGGCATTTATTGCACAACTTATTTAAGCAAACACATGGATAAGGGATGCAGGAAGTTGGGATACAGATTCCACGGCTTAAATATCCCCAAAAAGCAGGAAAAGCAGAACCTGGAGGAGGAAAACGTGGAATTTTCCAGGTGGTTGATGCAGCAGTGAAATGGTTGCTCTCAGGGATCTTGGAGGTCTTTCCGCCAAAAATTCCGTGGTTCTGGAAAGGGAATTCATCCATCCAAAAGCCTCCAGAAAGAGACTGGAGTTTCACCTGGGATGGTGGAAGGTGGAAAGAAGTGGGATGAGGTGAGATTTGAGATCCTTTCCAGCTCAATCCTGGAATTCTGTGACCTTAAATGCCCTCTGGTGACACCAGAGTGGGACAGAAGGAGCTGATTCACCACGAGACTGAATTCCTTGGTTTATCCAGCAAAATGTATCCAGTCCTGAGGAAGGAAAATTAAAAAAAATCATAATTTCACCTCAAATTAACGCTCGAAACGAACAATAACCTCGCACAATTTAACAAGCGGGCGATGCTCGTTTTTAAACACATTAAAGATMTTTTTTAAGGCTTTTAGGRCTTTGGGAAGCTCCTTTTCCCCATGCCAGGAATCCCTCGGAGCTGTGTTTGTCCTGCCCGGGCAAACAGCCCCCACCAAAGCGCGGCTTTTCAWCCGCATCCATAAAATTTTATAATTTTTATTTGATTTCTGGCAACGCCCGGGAACGTTTTGTTCTTATCAGGGCCCAGATAAGATAGGAGAGGTTGGGCTCGGCTCATTAAAGCCCGGCCYGGCAGCGGCAATTAACGAACTCGCTTTTCCCAGGTGATGGAGCGGGATGAGCAGCGCCGGGAGGATTCACCTGCTGCGGGAAAGGCGCGGTCCCAGCGCAACTTCCCTGCGCCAAAATCCCGGGATTTTATGATCCAAAGGCTGCCGGGGGGATGGAGAGCTCCGCGCGCTCCTCCCGCCCACGGCCAGGCCGGGTTTAAAGTTTAACRGAGCGTTTTTAAGCCGAGGTTTTATTCCCCCCTCCCCGCCCCCTTTAATCTGTCTTTAATGATGGGAATTGTCGGGAAAGCGGGAACGGCACCGAATTGCACCAATTTAACCCATTTTGGGGCTTTTCTCCCGCCGCCTTCAGTGGGACCCAATMGCCCACTGGGGGATGGAGAACTGGTTGTACTGGGAGCCACTGGGACACCCGGGAGAAGGGATTTGGCCACCCAGGTGGGATCCTTGGATTCTTGTCCCAACACTAATTAGTGCTGCGAGCCCAAAATTCAAAAGCCAATTTCAAAATTCCAAATTTTAGCCCCCTTTGGAGAAATCCCTGCCTTTTAGAGGGAGAAAACGTCATTTCCCTTACTCAGATTATTTTGTTTTTATTTTTATTCTGCTTTATTTTATCCTATTTTCTTTTATTTTTATTTTATTCTAATTTATTCTCTTCCACTTCATGTTATCTTATTTTCTTTTATTTTTATTTTATACTACTTTATTCCCATTTCTTTAATTCTCATTTCTTTTATTTTATTCTATTCTATCATAATTTATTTTATTCTACTTTATTCTATTCTGATTTATGTTATTTTATTTTATGTAAATCTCACCAGTTTTGTATTTCCCATCAACCACCAAATTTCCTCGCCCTCACAAACTCGACCAAGACAACKCCCCCGACTGAAATAACTCCCAAAACAGCGAATTCCCCCATTCCCATCCCTCTTTTCCCGGGAAATCCGCGAGCAGGGCACTCCTTGCCTTCTACTCCCCCCAAGTGGCCGCAGCTCCAGGGATTTCACAGCTCCAGGGATTTCACAGCTCCAGGGATTTCCATGGACAGATCCCGCTCCTCCGGATTTGGGTTGGAAGTGCAGAATCCATCAGAGGGGGGAAAATGATCCTGCTGCCAAAAATCCCTGGATTTTAGGGAAAATCGAGCAGCTCCAGCCAGAATAAAGAGAATTAAAGAGGATTTTATGGATAGAAGGAAGAGTCTGGGAATAACAAACATCCACAGCCATGAAATAAAAAGGAATCCATGAAATAAAAGGAAATCCATGAAATTGAAGGAAATCCATGAAATTGAAGGAAATCCATGAAATTAGAAGAAATCAGCTAAAAACCAACGGTGAAACTTCGCTGCTTTAAATGACGTCATCGGGAAAGGGAATCATTGCCCCAGTCCCGATCCTGCATCCCTAAATCAGCTCCCGGTGGGGAATTGGGAGGGAAAAATGGGAATTAAAGCCCGGCTTTATCTGCCAGAGCTCGATGTAAACACCTTCATTAAGGCGCCCGTGCTAATTGCGGCTGTTCGCTCCTAATGAAAGCTCTCCCAATTCCAGACCCTCTGGAATTGCAGCTCCTGGGAGGTCACTGGAGTTCACCTGGCCAGCAGTCAGAATTTAGGGATTTTCCACTCCCACAGCAGCTTTCCCAACGTTATTCCRCCGATTCCTCCTCCAGGCTGGGAATTCCTTAAGGAATGGGGATAATTCATGGAATTCCACGCTCGGGAATGTCCTAAAGGAAATTTCCCTGGAGAGCCAGCTCAGCTCTCCCTGAGGGCAGCAGAGGCTTGAAATTTGAATTTTCCAACATTATTTCCCCCCTTGTTCTCCTGTTTTATTTTCCAGGAGGTTYTTGACAGGCTCCGTAAAATAAAATGGAATATTAAGGAATTTTTTCCACTTCATCCCTCTCCTCTCCTCGTGGCGGGATTCTCTTTTCCAGCCTGGCCTCATCAGAAATAAATTTCATTCCTGAAATTGTGTTGGAGAAGGAGGAAATCACCTGGGATTAAAAGTAAAGCAACCCCTGCCATTATTCCCAATTATTCCCAATTATTCCCATTAAAATGTCCAATATTTCTGCTGGATTCGTTCTTAAGATGAAAATTCCATCTGGATTTTCCTGCTTTTTAACACTTTGGGGTTTTTCCTGCTGTTTAACACTTTGCGTGCCGAGATTTCCCAGCTGGGAATTGCAAAGGAGCAGCTCTGGAATTTCTCCCAACTCCTAAAAAAAAAAATCGGAATTCCCAATTTTGAACAATTCCTGCAGGGGAAAAACTCCACCAGCTGCTCCCGTTGTGGTTTTTGGGGAGCGAAGAGGGAAATTGGGGTAAAAAAATCCGTCAGGTTGGAGGGCCGGGGATGGAAAAGCGGAATTCCAGAGGATCCCAGGTGCCACCAGGTGTCACCCATCCACCGCCGAGTGTCCTGGAAATCGCTGCGGGAAAAGTTGGGAGCAGGTTTTTAGGGAAGGGAGCACGAGCCAGGGATCTGTTTGCAGATCCCACGGAGATTCCCKAACTGGGATCCAGGTTCGCTCCTGTTTTCCAAAGCCACGATCCAGCCAACCCCACGGAATGAGGAGTGGGAGCCTTTTTCAGAATTCTTTTGGGATTTTTTCCAGCTCTGCTTTCACACCCAGAGGGGCGGTGGGAATTCAAATTCCTGCAAACAACTCCAGGGGAAAGGAGCAGCAACAAAACCATCGTGGAACAGCAACCAAATTCCCAAATATCCCAGATTTGGAGGCCTGGGTTGGGAATTCTCTGCCAGACCCATGAAATTCCTCAATAAGGTTTGGATGCGATGGGATTTGGCAGCAGATCCTGGCGGGAATGGCTTTTCCCTGGTGCTGATAAAGAAATTTCATCAAAATCTCCTCAGCCAGGCGAGGTCCTGAACTCCCCTCACATCAGAAGCCAGCAGCTCGTTATGTAATGGGTTGATTTGCATATGCAAATGAGACGCTTCCCCACACTTAACTCGGTCCTAAATTATCTCTGGCTCCAAAAACCGTTTCTGGGGCTGTTTTAAGCTCTGCCAAAAGGAGCTGGAGCAGCTGAAATTGGGTTTATTTTGGGTGTGTTTATGTGGATTTATAAATAGGAAAAGCTTGGATGGGGCCTGGAAAAACCTGGGATAAACCTAAATCATTGCACGGTTCTATTCCAGAAATCCATTTGAAATAGAATCAACATAAATATATGGAAATAAAGATCTTGAAATACATACAGATATTGAAAATATTTTTCCAGGTCTCTCTTTTCCTTAAGCCCCTCCTCAGCAGCACWTCCAGGCAGGATTTTTCCCATAAATCAGCCCCTTTCAGGGGTTTATGAGGGAAAAGTTTAACTGTTGGTGCTCAGCATCTGCATTTCTTTTGTGTCTGCTCCTGCTAGAATGGAGAAATTATTATTAATATTATTAATATTACCATTTTCATTATTATTATAATCATTATCATTGTTTTACTTACTGTAATTATTTTCATTTTTAGTACAATTCTTTTATTAAAGTTTAATGATATTATTTTATCAAAATTTTTATTATAATTTTAATTATTATTATTTTTACCATTATTATCATTATTTTAGCATTATTTTTATTACCATTTTCATTTTTGTTATCATTATTTTATTATTTTAATTACCATTATTTTATTGTTATCATTAATTGTTATTATTTTTATTATCGTTATTTTAAAATTATTATTTATGAATTTATTTATTATTACTATTGTTATAATTATTTTATTTTAAAATTTTTGTTATTATTTTATTATTATTTTATTGTAATTGTAGTATTATTATTATTATTATTATTATTAGCCAAATAGGTTGGATTGTTTGGGCAGCTGAAGAAACAGAAGAAGCCCAAGAATCCCAAATCCTCAGGGAAGGAAAGAAAATGACAAAAAATCATTGGATTCACAAATTAATCAGTGCTCAGCTGGATGAAACCCAGCCCCAGCCCCTCCCCTCAATCAATCAATAATCAATGATCCCGATTATCCCAATTCCTGTATTTTAGGGTTTTCCTGCTCTTCTTTAAATGAGCCTCAAACACCACAAATTCCCATTTTTCCCGGAGGATTTCCCAGCCTGGATCCCGCTGGGCTCCTGCTCCTCCCCTGCCCCGGCTGCAGCCAGGGAACCACCGGCATTGGCTCTTCCTTTTCACCTTCCCACGTGCAGCTTTTTCCTGCCCACAGCTGAAAACCTTCGCTTTTTACCGAATAAATGGAATTTTAAGGTGTAAAAAGCCAGCCCGGCCTCATTACCCCGCTTTGAACCGGGCAGGAAGCAGCAGAAAAGGGAATTTTTGTTTCTTCTCCCTCCGTGTTGGTGGCGGTGATGCCCCAGATGAGCTGAAATCTGAGCTCCTTGGGTGTTAATTCTGTTCCCTTCATCCCGGGCTTAAAAAGGAAGCACAGAAGGACCTCCAGAGACATCAAAAACCAAAAAAAGAGAGCTCAAAACAACAACAAAAGCTGAAATCTCTTTATTTTGGCACCATTTAAAAAGATACAAAGACATTAAATATCAGGGTTGTTAAAGCCGGGTTTTAAAGCACATTATTGTTATTTCTGAGGGAGATGGAACCCAAAMCATCCCATTTTATATGGAATGTGCCAGTGCAAAGAAAGGAGAAACCCACAAACCCAAAACCTAAACCCACAAAACCCAACCCACAAACCCAAACTAAACCCCCAAAGCTCAACCCCCAAAACCAAAAACTAAACCCACAAAACTCAACCACAAAACCCAAAATTAAACCCACAAAACCAAAGCTTAACCCCAACCCCCAACCCACAAAGCCCAACCCACAAAGCCCAACCCACAAAGCCAAACTAAACCCCCAAAACTCAACCCCCAAACCCAAAAGCACAAAATTCAACCACAAAACCCAAAATTAAACCCACAAAACCAAAGCTTAACCCCAACCCCCAACACCAAAAATTAAACCCACAAAACTCAACTACAAAACCCAAAATTAAACCCACAAAACCAAAGCTTAACCCCAACCACCAAAACCAAAACTAAACCCACAAAACTCAACCACAAAACCCAAAATTAAACCTACAAACCCAAACCTTAACCCAAACTTAAAACTAAACCCACAAAGCTCAACCCCCAACCCCAAAACTCAACTCCCAAACCCCAACCCCCAAAACTCAACCCCCAAATCTAAACCCACAAAACCCAACCTAAACTCACAAAACTCAACCCCCAAAACTCAAACTAAACTCCCAAAACTCAACCCTCAAAGCCAAATCCAAACCCACAAAACTCAACCACAAAACCTGAAATTAAACCCCCAAAACCCAAACCTTAACCCTAAATCCAAACCCACAAAACTCAACCCCAAACCCCCAAAACCCAACCAGGAGTTCCCAGAGATGACAAAGCTGAACCACACACAAAAAATGAGTAAAAATCTTGGGATTTTGAAGTTTTCTGGGCATTATCACTGAGAAAAACTTGATTTTAATTCCACACAAAACTCGAGTTTTAGACAACAATTAACTCAAATCCCACTCAAGGAGAAGACACAGGAAAATCCTTCAATAAATTAAATTTGAGGAATTAAGCAGGACAAGAATCCATGGACACACAGAAATTCCCTGCTCCAGAGCTGCAGTTTCTTGGCATTATTTGCATAGTTACTCCCCCCTTTTTCCCCCYCTCAGGAATTAGGAAAATCCTCAGGAATTCCTAATTTCAGGATAAAAACCTCCATGATTTCTACTTGGGGGGGAAAAAAAAAATCTCAGCAGCACAAAAAGAGATTGAAATGAGAAAAATCCAGGCTGGATTTTCCCAAATCCTCAAAGTAATTCCATATGGGAAGGGTTTCAACTGGAATTGCCTGGTCAGAAGGAAAATAATTTTATTTATCATAATAGAGAGGAAAAAATCTTAAATTCCCAGGTTTTTTTGGCACAGGAGCCTCTCCATGATTTGGGGTTTATCCCTGTGGATCCCACAAAAATCTCGTTCTTTATAAGGAGATAAAAGCAAATCCAGCTGCCCCAAAATTCCCAGAAAATGGGATTATTCCATAGGATAAATTGATCCCTTCCCATCCCAAGTTTTCCTCTCGGAAGGTTTTAACCCCAGGGAAAAGGGAATGTGGACTCTCCATGCGGGAGTCGCCTCCAGGACAGTTTTGTCCTCATTTTCCCAAAAAACCCAGGAGAACCAACTGTTCCCATTCCTGTCCCTGCCAGGGGCTGCTGAGGGAGAGCTTCCAAAGGATTTATTTCGGGAGCAGCACAGGGAGGTGGGAATGCTCAGGCTGCAGAGCTGGAATTCCAGCTGGTGACAGTGACATTTCCATGGATTTAGGRAGCTCAGGCTGGGATGGATCCCAGAGCCACCCCTGCCTGCCGGAGAGAGACCTGGCCAGGAAAAAAAGTCATTTTCCAGCTATTTTAACTTCCAGAGGGAGAAATTCCTCAGGCAGGAACAAGATCCAGGCTGGGGGACGTTGAGGCTGGTGCTTGGAACTAGGGAATGCCTGCGGAGCTCAGTCCTGCCCTGCAAATTCCAGGGATTGACCATAAAAAATTCCCTTATTGCAGTGGCAGGAGTCGTCCTGATCCCTGCAGCTCATCCCAAACATCCCTGACTGCTCTACAACCAGGAATTCTGCTTTTCCTTCCATAGGGAATGAAGCCAGCAGGGCCAATCCTTGCAGGACTCCTTATCCAAGGACTGAGCTGGAAAAACTCCCCCAAAGATTCCCAGATCTGGGATCGGGCCCGGATTGAGCACCAAGGACAGCTCTGGAGAGCAGGAAAACGATCCCAGTCGGATCCGGGCTCTGAGGAGGCTCTGGGGTTTGCTCCCAAAGGATTCCGCATCCTAATTATTGTCATAATTAATTAGTCATAATTAATTAGTCATAATTAATTAGTCATAATTAATCACTGTCATAATTAATCACTGCCACACTGTCCTAAAGGTTAAAGCAGTGGCACTTAACGAGAGGATCCCTTTGCCAATTCCCCATCCCGGAGTGGATCCACATCCCAATCCCAGCATTTTGAGGCCTGCAGCGCTGTCACCTCCAGTTTTGGGGTCACGCCACAGGGACAGCACCAAGATTCCTTAAGGATTCTCCTCACAGCAGGGAAAACCCCCCAAAATCCTTAAGGATTCTCCTCACAGATTCCTTAAGGATTCTCCTCACAGATTCCATAACGATTCTCCCTGCAGCAGGGCAAGTCCCCCAAATCCCTCAAGGATTCTCCTCACAAATTCCTTAAGGATTCTCCTCACAGATTCCTTAAGGATTCTCCC
>RAHM01000151.1:427481-494629 GCA_003713295.1 Parotia lawesii
AGGGCAAGTCCCCCAAATCCCTCAAGGATTCTCCTCACAAATTCCTTAAGGATTCTCCTCACAGATTCCTTAAGGATTCTCCCTGCAGCAGGGAAAGTCCCCCAAATTCCTTAAGGATTCCCCTCACAGATACCTCAAGGATTCTCCCCACAGCCTCTGGAGGAGAGGGAGGAACCCCCGGAGCAGGGCCAGGGCCCTGCAAAGTCCCCAAATGTCACCGAGCTGCTGCCGCCACCTCCACGCTGGGGACGATTTGGCACAAACCCTTCGGCTTCCTGCGGGATCAGCAGCTTCCAGAGTTTTCCTGGCGCTCCCACGGAGTCAGGAAAAGGGCTCGGACACTCGTGGGAGGGGGTCAGACGTTGCTGACCCTGCTGTCGGCCGGGGCCAGGCCGGACGGGCCCAGGGAGCGCTCGCGGCGGACGTAGCGCGGCTTCCGCACTGCAAGGCACAAATCCAGCGTCAGAACGGCCGGAAAACGGGATTCCAGCCGCAATTCCAGCAGGGAAAAGGAGGCGGAATGGGGGAGCTGCTGCCCAGRGAGGTTTGGAGCGCCCACAGCCATGGGGGTGGGCCGAGGGTGGAAATCGGGAATCGTTGGATTTGGATCCTGGAGATCTTTTCCAACCTCAAGGATCCTGGGATTCTGAGCATTCCCAACCCCATCCAGCAATTCCTGAGGGACCAAAGCCACGAACAACCCCGAAAGCAAACCCAAACCCACAAAACTCAACCGCAAAATCCAAAATTAAACCCACAAAACTCAACCCCCAAACCCCAAAATTAAACCCACAAAACTCAACCACAAAATCCAAAACTAAACCCACAAAACTCAACCGCAAAATCCAAAATTAAACCCACAAAACTCAACCATAAAACCCAAAATTAAACCCACAAAACTCAACCATAAAACCCAAAATTAAACCCACAAAACTCAACCTCCAAACCCCAAAATTAAACCCACAAAACTCAACCACAAACCCCAAAATTAAACCCACAAAACTCAACCACAAACCCCAAAATTAAACCCACAAAACCAAACCTTAACCAGATTCCATTGGATTTCTGTTCCCCCCCCCACATTCCACAGCTTTATCCCAAGAATTATTTGGATTTTCTGTTTATTTTTAGCATTTCCACGTGGAGTTTTCCTTGTTTTTTAGGCAACAGGTGAAAATAGCACATTTCAGGGGAAAATYCCTCACCTGAAGAAGCTGGAGGAGGGATCATGGACGCCTGTGGAGCAGGAGAAGGATAATGTGAAAAAAAAAGAACTTTTTAACCATTTTTCCTTTAAAAATCCAGGAATTTTTTAGGATTCCAATAATTTTCACTCGGTACAGAGATCTTCTTGGAAAAATATCTCAGTATAATCCATTATTTTTCAGTTTTTGTCCCAGTTTGGATACAAAGAACCCCAAAATAGCTTTGATATTATTTCAGTCTCATTAATCAATTAAGGAGTCGCTTAATAAAGTTTCAACTTAGTTAATTAAAATTGAAATTATTGTTTATAAAAGTTGAAATTATTGTTTTTTTAATGTTTTATCTTGTTCCTATAAAAACAGAATTCACTCACTGTTTCACTGGGCTGGAGAACAGATGCTAAAAGAGAAAAAAAAGAGATTAATTTAGATTATTTTAATTAATCTAGAAGGCTGGAATTGGTAATTTTCCAAAAATACATCCATGAATGGAATAATTTTATTGTTAAGAAAGGAGTTTTGTCCCAAAATCCAACCAAAATATGAAAAAATCCCATTTATAGAATTTATTGGGTGTAGAACTCTCAAGATTGGAGAATTTATCAGCACAAAATGAGAATTTATTAGCACAAAATGGGGATTTTCTCCACAAAATGGGGATTTTTGAGCTCAAAACGGGAATTTTCTCCACAAAATGGGGATTTTTGAGCTCAAAACGGGAATTTTCTCCACAAAATGGGAATTTAGCAGCCCAAAATGGGGATTTCTCCACAAAATGGGGAATTCAGGCCTCAAAGAGCCACTTTTGGGGCCTTGGATACGAAATGGTCCCACAGAAACTGGGAATGGGAGGATCCCTGGAATTCCTATGAACAGATCCAACATTTTTAGCCAAAAACTGGGAGTTTTTCTGCTCCATCCACCCCTCAATTTGGATTTTTTGGGAGTTTTTTCCAGGTGTGGCAGTAAAACATGAAGGAAATGAACCAAAAATCAGCTTTATTTCAACAGAAGGAGCTCTAACACAGCAAATTCTGGGCTGGAGGTTGCCATGGGAATTAAAATCAATCCCAAATCAGCCCCAAATCCACGGAAAACACCAGGAAAAATTTGGGAGACATCCCCATTCCATGGGTTTTGTTGAGCCACTCCCAGGAATTGCAAATGTGGCCACAGAGAAATCACAGGAATTGTTGTCTCAAGGCTTGGTGCCCCGTGGCTGAGCAAAATTCCAGGTGTTTCTCCCTATTTTTTCTGGAATTACTTCGCCAGGAAGGTCAGTGCATGGATTTCCAGGAGAATTTGTGGATTCCCCATCCCTGGAAGTGCCCAAGGCCAGCCTGGAGAAATCTGGGATCAGGRAAGGAGTCCCTGACACCTCCCAGCCCAAACCATTCCATGATTCCATGATTTTATCCATGACAACAGCAGCCATGGCAGAAATAAAGACCAACAAAATCAAAAATCCCCACAAAAATCCATCCCTGCTTTACATTTTTTCGGGATAATCAGGAAAATCCAGYAGCTCCACGGAGTTCAAACCCAACCATGAGGGGATTTCAACGAAAAATCCAAATTTAAATCAATGAACGGAGCAAAGTTCATTAGGGAATGGATAATTAAAGGGGTTTTTTTACCTTTGTTTCTCCTGTAGAAAATATTTGGGAGTTTGTTGGCTCGTTTGAGGTAGAAGAAAGAAGCCACGGAGAGGATCAGGAATAAACTGATGAAAAACGTCCCCAAAATGAGGGAAGCTGCGACTTCTGGGCCCCCTGAGAGAAAAGAATCATAAAGAGAGAGAGAAAAGTCTGGTTTTCACCCCAAATCCCTTCTAACCAAAGGCTTAAATAAAAATAAAGAGCAAATCCCTGATATTTCGGTGCTGTTGGGTAATTCCATGTGCCTAAAACTGAGTTTATGGGCAGGATAAAAATGGGAGAGGGAGCAGCAGCTCCCAGGGGCTCCTATTAAATTGCTTTTAACTCATTTTAACAAATAAATCACTTTTTAAACTCATTAAATCACTTTTAAAACTCACTTTAACAAATTAAATCACTTTTTACTCTTTAAATCACTTTTTAAACTAATTAAATCACTTTTTAATCTCATTAAAATCACTTTTCAAACTCATTTTAACAAATTAAATCACTTTTAACTCATCAAATCCCTTCTTTTAAACTCCCAATCCCTTCTTCCACCAACCCCAAATCCCTGGAGCAAAGGGAATAATCCCTAAATGTGCCCAAAATTCCATTTACTCACCAAAGTTCTGGATGAAAGGAGTGACAGTGCTCATGTTCATTTGGGAATTCATCCCTCGGCTCCCAGCTGTAAATAAAAAGATGGAATTTCCACTCAAATCCATTCCCATCACAAATTTGGCCATTTGGCCCTTCCTGCACACCAAATTCCCAAATTTCCACAGCTTTTGCAGCTCAAAGTCCCACGGGGGCTTTGGGAAAGTTTTTTAAATGATGTGGGATAAAAATCTCCATTTTTGGATGCATTTTTGAGGAGTTTTTGCTGCAGGAACTGATGTCAAGTAATTAATAAAAATTAATTCAATTAATTAAGATTAAYTTATTTAAAATTAATTGAAATTAATTTAATTTCAACGAATAAAATGAATTAAAACCTCACCACTTCTGCACTCGCTGAGGTTGTGCCCAGAGGGGCCRGGCAGGGTTTCATTCCTGCATTTAATGCAGCTGCTGCTCCCATCCTCATTCCACCTCCTGTAGCATCCTGCCCAAAAAAACATGGATAAAGGGATAAAAACAACAATTCACAGCAAGAATTCCCAATTTTCTGCTAATTCCCAGCTTTCAGAGGGAAAAACCAGCAGAAATTCCCCTTTTTTGGGGGTTACAAACARCTCCTGCTTCCCCTTCTCCCACACAAAAGAGGTTTTATTCCCAATGTTTATCCCAGGAAAAAGAAAACTTCCCATGGGGCCAAAAGGAGAAGGAATTACAAGGAAACAACAGAAATAAATTAATTTATTTTCACTCCCCAGCAGCTGGGTTTTGGTGTTAAAGTGCAGAAAATCCGGGAATTTTTTATCCCTGGAAGTGTCCAGAGCCAGGCTGGGCAGGGCTCGGTCTCTGCCCATGGGATAAATGAGCTTTTTCCAGCCCAAAATTCCATGGTTTTATTCCAAAGAATTCCATACCTGGGCTGCACTGGTGGGTGACGGGGCAGGAGCTGTTGGAATCCAACACATCCACACAACATTCGGGCTCCGGGACCTACGGAGAGAAATTCCCAGGGCAATTCCCAYTTTTCCATTGAGGAAAATGCTCCAACAAATTAAAAAAATCTCCACAGAAATTGAGGAAAAATTCACTTAAAACCCGCTGGGATTTTTTTTTTCCAACAAGGAGAGGGTTTTTTTTTTAAATTTTATTTTTGTTTCAGAAATCAATTTAATTTTTCTTTTCGAAATAAAAAATAGAAAAATTTCCAAATTATTTACAAATTCAAACGGTGCCTGAATCTCTCCAAGGAAAATCAACCAGAATTTCCAAAAGTGAAAATTTTCCAGGTACATCCCCTTAAAAAAATGCTTAAATCAGGCTTAAAAAAAAGAAGAATAATTTTGGATAAAAATAACAAGACCTGATCCAGATTCAGCCATAGGAAAATTGAAATATAACTGAGAAAAACCAGCAAATTTTATTCAGTTAATCAGCAACACCATCAAATGTGAGGGTGAGAAAGCAAAGATATCAAGAGCAGCAGTTGGGGCTGTTAAAAATGAAATTAGCAGGAAAAAATTAGTAAATTTTACTGGATTACAGTAAAAAAACATGAAAAAACCAAAAATGGTTAGAGATGAAAAGTTTAAAATCTGTTTTTTAGAGGTTTTAGGGGTGGGATTCTCTTAAAAACAGAATTTTGTACTTTATATTTCTGATTTTTTTTGGTCACTTGAAGTTTCAGAGCTGCTCAGTCATTAAAAAGTGAAATTTTGGGGCTGGTTTGAGGTTCAACCGATAAATATCTTTAAAAACAGGATTATTTTTGGATTATCAAGGCGCTTTTCCCACACGGTTTTGCATCCCTGTTCCCCCAGGCGGGCAGGGAGAATTCCCTGCTTCCAGAAGGAATCAGAGGAAAACGGGGAAAGTTTCAGGGAACGCCGAGTTTGGAGCAGGAATTCCTGAATTCTGAAGGCTTTTAGGAAGTGCAGGAGCAGAGGGGAAAAACCTGGATTGGAGAAATCACGGAGCACCCACCGAGTTTTCCGTGGATTTGCCGGCAACTTCTGCCACGAGCCTCGTTAGGAGAAGCACAAAGGGCACCTCCATTCCCAGGATAGACACAGGTCTGGAGAAAAATCGGGAATAAATTCAAATTATTTATTGTTAACACAAAAATTCTGCTTCCATAGGGCACCTCCATTCCCAGGATAGACAGGGGTCTGGAGAAAAATCGGGAATAAATTCAAATTATTTATTGTTAACACAAAAATTCTGCTTCCATAGGGCACCTCCATTCCCAGGATAGACACGGGTCTGGAGAAAAACCGGGGATAAATTCAAATTATTTGTTAATAACACAAAAATTCTGCTTCCCTTTGTTAAGGAAGTTTTGCCAACGCATCCTTTTTTATCGGGAATCCAACATTCCTTGGATTTGGGTGGAATGGAGCACTGAGGGAAGGGCTTACCTCGGTTCAGGATCCCAGCTGGAGACATCCAGGATTCTCCCTGCTGCCTCTGTGGTTGCTAAGGAACGAGGAGAGCTCCAAACTGGGCCATGCAGGGACAATCCCACAGGGAACAGCTGGAAAATCAATGGGATTGCAGGAGAGGAGTCACCAGCAGGGGCTGGGATGCGTTGGGAGCACGTGGAAAAGGGAATTCTGCACTTCATTCACCCCTTGGAATGGAGATTGAACGGATTTGTCTGGGTTTTAAGGGACCTTTTCCATTTGGAACGGAATTTCCTGGCCAGTCTGCCCCAAATCCTGGTTTCCCTTCCTTAAATTGACAGAGAATTCCACCCAATTCCATGGTTTTTACATTAAATTGTAAGGAAATGAAAAGGGAAGGGGAAAAAGGAAGAGAGGAAAAAAAGGGGAGAGAAAAAAAGGGGGAGAGAAAAAAAGGGGGAGAGAAAAAAAGGGGGAGAGAAAAAAAGGGGGGAGAGAAAAAAAGGGGGAGAGAAAAAAAGGGGGAGAGAAAAAAAGGGGGAGAGAAAAAAAGGGGGAGAATAAAATGGGGGAGAATAAAATGGGGGAAGAAGGAAAAAAGACAAGGAAAAGGCACCACCTCCCACTTGATCTGCAGCTGCTGAGCCACTCCCTGTGTCAACAAAATGAAATAAACCTGCCTGTTCTCCAGGAAATAATGTTGGAAGCCATTCCAGGCTCGGAATTACTCCTCCAAAAAGCAGGATTTATGAAAATGTATGTTTTTATATCATAAATAAAACATGGGGACTGAAAAATCTCTTTTTCTAAGGGGGAAGTGCCTGAAAAAAGCCTTTAACTGGAGGAGAAAACTCCTTTAGTGCCTCGTTTCACACCCCAAAAATTGGTTCCTATTTTTGTGAACTTGAAAAAAAAAAATCCACTGGAGGAGTTTTTAAATTCCTGCCAAAGTGGTGTCCTGAGCCCTTGGTAAGTTGTTTTTCTGAAGGAAAAAAAAAAAAATCAAGGAGCAGCTCCTATGATTAATTTCCTGATTTTTTTTTTTTTTAAATTAAATCATTTCCACCCAGCCCCAGCTTTAAAATCAGATTATTCAGCTCGGTGGGGGGAAATTATGCTCTCCCTGAAAGCTCCAAGATCACGAAAATCCTGAAAATCACACTCCAATCTCCCAATTCCAACTGATTTTTCCAGTGGGAACCTGGGCAGAGCAGGGAAAGCTGGCACTGCCACCATCCCTTCCCATTTAAGCACAATAATGTTCATTATTATCTCCATTTAAAGCAGGATGTGCTCAGGGATGGGTGGATTTTAACCACACACAGAGCCTGCTTTGTCATCCATCAGTTTTCCGTAATTTATCTTCAGGAATGAGATGAAAAATGAAAGAATTCCTCCGGGGGAAAACAATTGGAGAGGGTAAAAATATCTTATAAATATTTTTAATAAACTTTTCATTGATTTGGAGGCTCTGAGGAGATTTTTGTCAATACCTCATTATTAAAATAGCTGGGAAGAGCAAGAAAACACAGATGAAGAAGGATTATTTATTATAAAAGCTATTAAAACGAAATTATTATTTAAACAACAGATTGCTCTTACCTAGAAAAAGAACGTTGAGGAACAAGCCATAATAATATTTGTGGGGAAAATCACTTTTAAATGCCAGATCCTGCTCCTGGTGAAGGCAAACAGCTCAATCAGCTCAACACTGGTTGGGTTTCCATCCCTGAAATAAATCAGGACACAATCAAGAGCTGCATTGATGATTTTTGGCCCTGCAGCTGTCCCAGCCACTGGATCAAAGCAGCAGCCAATAATTTTTATTTCCATTAGACAGAGACAATATTTAAACATTTTTATGGATCTGGAGCTGTTGGGTTTTTTATTGAGCCGGTTTTAAAGCAAAGCTGAGCTCAAAAAGCTGCTGTAAAGCTTCTGAACACTGAAAATATTTGTTATTTTTCACTTAATTTACATTTTACTCCAAGCCCCACGATTATTTCTTCACAGCCTGGTGGATTCTCTGTCAGCCAGTAATAATTAGCAGCTTATTTACATAGTATACAAATTAAATCTCTGTGAATAAGGCAGAAATTCAAGCCAAGGATGGGACACTAAAGATCGAATTTTTTAGGGTCATGCCCATAAAAAATATCAGACAGATTTAAATATCTGTATTTTTTAAATGCAAGAATGTGGGAAGAGATATAAAATAGTCCTCAAATCACACCTCAGGAAGGCTGGGAAGAGCTTGTGAACTCTAACAGGGAATAAATCCAGCGTGGAACTTCCAGGACAGCAAATTCYAGCAGGGATTTCAGCTTTTAATGGGTCTCACTCCTCAAAAGCACAGAAGGAACAACTCATTTTAGTGTTTTCTGGTCAAACACAACGTTCTGCTGCCACCATGGATGAGCTTTTACCTCATAATTTGAAATTTAATGAGAAAAAAAAGCCCTGAAACCTTCAAGAGATTCAGGACCCRCCAACGCTGAAGAGGGGAGGGGAAGGTTCAGCTTTGGAATGAGGTGTGAGGGGAGGTTTGGATGAAATATTGGGAAGGAATTCTTCCCTGTGAGGGGTTGGGATGGAATTCCCAGAGAAGCTGTGGCTGCCCCATCCCTKGGAGTGTCCCAGGCCAGCYTGGAGCAACCTGGGATGGTGGAAGGTGGATCTGGATGAGTTTAAATTCCCTCCAACCCAACCCATCCCACGATTCTGTGCTACACGAACCTCATCAGGATCAAACACCCACAGCAAAACAATCTCTCCCTAAAATATGTCCCACGTTTGGCAGCGTTTTCCCTGTGGATCATGGCAAAAAAAAATAAAAAAAAAAAAAAGAGACAGAATGCCACGCACAAGCTGCCGCCCAAATTAGAAAATATTTCTGCCTCAGTATTTTCCTGCCAGCACCGTTTGGGGAAGGCAGACGCTGGAATTCAAACAAGGATTTCACACCCCGAGTGTCACGTTTGAAACAAATCCCAAATCTCTGTCAGCTTGGATCCCCAGCACCACAAAACACTGAAATGAAACACACCGAGGCTCGCGCAGGGAATTCTGCCTCTTGTTGCTTCTCAACAGCAACACAAACAACTCAGGGACACCGAGGCTTTTTCCTCCCACTCCTGGAAGCAAAATGCTTTAATTTTTCTTCACGCTTTCCATTCTTTCTGCTGCATTATCAGCATCTTTTTTGCTCAAAGCGTTGCTGGAGCTTGGGAATTACTTCAGCAGCTGGAAAAGGATGGAAGCGAAGAGAAACTCTGCCTGAATTCCAGGTGGTTTCATAATTCCCTGGGTTTGGAAACCGCAAAGGCTCCTTAACTCTGAAGTGACAAAGCTGAGAGCAGAACCAGAGGGGGTGCAAAAGTTGAAGTGATTAAACTGAGAGAAGAATCAAAGGGTTTCCAAAGCCGAAACTCTCACTCACCAGCTCCTCCAGGCTCCCAGGAGCCCTGTGCACCTTGCCCAGCTCCCAGCAAACACCCGAGGCTTGTGGTTTGCTGCTCATTCCCCTCTGCAGCTGTTTCACAATGAACCTGCCRTGCCAGGGACAGATAAAGGTTGGAACAAAACAATCTTTTATCAATCCCAGCTGGAGGAGGACTCGTTTTTCCAGCTTTGAGCAGAGCTCCGATCCTGCCCTTCCATCGCTGGGATTTTGCAACGGCAGCCGGCAATTAAAACCTCAGTGCTGCACACAATGAGAGCCACCTTAAGCCAGGCTTTGCTGCAAAAGCCGCTCCACACCTGCCCTGAGCAAACATTAATTAATATTTGCTGCTGGGGCACGTTCTGCTCTCGCAGCACTCGGTGCAGCCTGAAAAATCAGGAGGAGGAGCGAACGCTCTACAGGGAAAAGCGCTGTGGAAATGGGATCATGGAATGGTTGGGGTTGGAAGGGATTTAAAGGTCATTCAGTGCCACGGGCAGGGACACCTTTCACTGACCCAGGTGGCTCCAAGCCCCGTCCAGCCTGGCCTTGGGCACTGCCAGGGATGGGGTATCCATGGAAAAACCAGTGCCAGGGCCTCAGCACCCTCACAGGGAGGAATTTCTTCCCAATATCCGACCTAAACCCACTCCCTTTCACTTTGAATTCACTCCCCCTTGTCCTGTCGCTCCATCCTTTGGAAATATTCCCTTTCCAGCTTTCCTGCAGCTCCTCCAGGCACTGGAAGGCCTCAGTGCGGTCACCCCAAAAGCTTCCTTTCTCCAGGCTCAACAATCCCAGTGTTTCTATGGAAAATYTGGGGTTTTTTCACCCCTAAGCGGTGCACCAAAAATCCATATTATTGGGGTATGTGTTTGGGGGAAGTTTAGCCAAGAAAAGCACACCAAAACAACAACGTCAAATACCTACAACTCCAAAAAATGTCAGTTTGGTAAAAACCTGTATTAAACCGAGTTAATTTATTAGGAAATAAAGCACCCAAAGTTTCAGTGGGGGGATGAGAAGGAGAGGATTCCTTTCCGAACACAGCAGGAACCAGCTAGCCCCAAAAGCGCCGGGCAAGGAGGAGGAAAAAGGGGAGATTTTTTTTATCCTAAAGCCAAACCCCTTCCGACCCCCCTGGCGCCAGGATCGGGGGCTTTTCCCTGGAGAACTCAGTGGATCCATCAGCCGCCACTGCCCACCCCGGCTCTCCGCGAACAATGGGGCCCCACCCAGGGCTCGCCGCCCGTCCCGAGAGTCGCCGCCCGTTCCCGTTCCCCCTCCAGTCTCCTCCTCCTCACCTGAGGGCTCCCCCGAGCATCCCCCCGGCACCGCCGAGGTTCCCGTTCGTACCCCCCGCCCTCCGCCGGCGCCCTGCCCGCTGCGCCCCGCGGCACCCCGGGAGTTGTAGTCCCGAGGCCGCCGCCCGCCGCGCCGCTTCTCCGAGCGGCCTCTCCTCCCCGAACTACAAATCCCAGTAGCCCCCGCGGCGCGCCCCACCCGTGCCCCACTCCCCGCAGGTAAACGCGCTCTCTCAGCCTTTTCGCGCGGCGCCGCGGCGCCTGCTGGGAAAACGAGTCCCGCGCCGCCGGCGGGGCGCGGCAGCGGCGAGGCTACGCACTACAACTTCCGACGTGCCCCGCGCGGGCGCCGCCATTTTAGGCGTTGCCTGGCAACGCTGACGCGGCGGGAGGGAGGCGGCGGCAGCGGGGTCGAGGCCTGTGCGCCCAAAAATCCTTCGGGAGCTCCTGGGAATTCGGGGGAAATTGGGAACAGCTGGCCCAGATGTGGCTGCCCCATCCCTGGGAGCGCCCAAGGCCAGCCTGGACGGGGTTTGGAGCAGCCTGGGATAGTAGGAGGTGTCCCTGCCCATGGCAAGGGGTGGGACTGGATGGGATTTAAAATCCCTTCCACCCAAACCATTCCGTAATTCCATGAAGGAAACCTCGAGCATCCTCCCACCCCTTTTACCAACCACTGCGGAAATTTTCCTGCACGAAGAGCAGGATCTCTCAGCAAAACTAAGATTTGAAACGAGAGGCAGCATAAAAACTGCACTTCTGACCTCAAATCTTCACCTTTGTGCAAAAAAGTTGCCTCCTTTTGAAGAGGAGAATTAAAATTTGTCCCAGGTTTAAGACATCGGTACATTTTGTAAAAAAAAAACAATTAAAGATATAAACAATGCCAAATGTCATCTGGGTAAAGATATCAATTCTTGATGTCTGGGGTTTTTTTAAAGATTTTGTCATATTTAAATTCTTTGAAAGTTCTGGGCCACTTAGGGAAGAAACTCGTTGAACGTAACGAAGAATAAAAATATTTTCCACGACAGTTTCCCTGCACATTTATACAACTGTGCAGAGGAACACTAAAGGCAGCTCTTCACAAATCCAATCTGGTCCTGCCGGAAAACTCCAATTTTTAAAAAGTTTTCCAAATGTTTCAGAGCAGAACCTTGACCCTGAGAGGAGCACCGAAGAAATCAGCAGGAAACAACTTTGGGATGCAGCAGCTGTGGAGTTTTTCCTCCGAAGTGGGGATTTAGGATATAATTCCGGTCTAATTGAATCCCCTCTTCGCTGAAGAGACATGAAAGCAAAATGCAGCTTCTGAGAAACACAGAGAGAGGGGGGAAAAAAGTGCTGAAAGTGCAGAGGATGATCAGAATTGGTTTCATTTACGTTGCACATTCGCTGAGCGTTTAATTCTCAAAGGCCTCCGAATCCAGCGAGTTCTGGGTGCAGAAACCACCCAGAAAATTGAGTTGTGACCGAGGATTTGGAGTTGAAAGCGCCGCTTCATCTCAAAATGAAATTCAGCTTTATCTCTTTATGGATTTAGCCCTTTTTTTTTTGCCTTTTCATCCTGCTCGTGAGCTGTAAAATTCAAGAGCCGGGGAAACAAATTTTATCTCCTCCTTTGCTTTATTCCATGAAAGTGTCGCTTGAAATTTGCTCTGCAGCTCCTTAAGATTTTTGTGATCCTTTCCCACCCCTTTTAGCAGCGCTCCACGATTTTTTGTGGAATTTTTCGTGCCCAACGGATCCGATGCCCGCAAGCGTTTGTGGTTTAAATCCTGAATGAATAATTCAGGGCCTCTCACACGAATTTATTTACATTTCTCCACTATTAAACTCAAGTTTCTTCCTCCCCAACACCTGCAGGGCAAGATTTGCCACAGGAGGCAATTCCAGACCCCAAATTCCTTTCCCTTTTCTAATTTTTAGGGAGAGAAACCAATCCCAGACCTGGTTTTTTCCCATTTTTTAGGGAGAGAAGGCAATTCCAGACCCGTTTTTTTCCAATTTTTAGGGACACAAGGCAATTCCAAACCCCAATTTTCATGGACACCTTGGAACTTAAAATAGTTCCATCCAAATAATTCACTTTGCTTTTATTTTTATTATACATGATAAAATTTTTATTATACATGATAAATTTTATTATAAAATTTTAATCCCACCAGGATGCACTGCCCGTCACCTGCCTCACCAGGTGGATGGTACAGCCAAAATTCCTTTAAAAATGGGTTTTCTTTATATTTCAGAAAGAAAAATGAAATCCCGGCTGATTTTTGGGGTTAATCCTGAAGGTTTCAAAGGAGAAAATGAAATAAAAAGCAGCCACAGACTCAAGGCATCGAGGAGATGAGAAAAAAGAAAACAACAGATGGATTTTAGAGCTGAGTGGGCTCCAGGAGGGAACGAGATAAACAATTCACAGCTCTTGTAGTTTGATAAGGAAGAAAAGGCATTAAAAAAACAACAATAAATTGTTTTTCTGGCCCAGGTTGCTCCGAGTTGTGACAAAGTTCAAGTGCCGAGCTGTTCCCTCCCTCCTCTTCATTTCACAGCAGAAACTTAGCAGTGCTTTTCCATTTTTAATATTTTGTGAGGGTTTTTTTTGAAGCTAAACCAGCTGAAATTCAACTTTTTATCCTCAGAGCTGCAGCGAAAACCACACGAGGACAAAAAGCACCTCAAGAAATCCCAAATTAATACGAAAATCGCACCGAGACGCGAATTGCTGCTGCTTAAAAAACCCCAAAAACCCCAAAACTTCAAGCTCAGAGCGCCAGAATATGGGTGGGAAACCTTTTTTGCCACTCAGAACACGGAAAAAATGTTCTTTTTACTGTAAAATTGTTGCCACACTCACCGGATTTGTGGTTTTTGTTGACAGTGGAGAGAAGCAAAGCGCTGCGAGAGCAGCCAGCCTTTGAGTAATTCCACTACTCCTGGTGTAGGGGCTGAGTAAAGCTTCAAAACTCGCTCCGAGCAGTGCTTTTAACCTTCTTTATTTTTATTTTTTTTCTCTGATGGAGGAGATAAAAAAAAAAAAATGTCCTCTACGGAGAATTCCTGCAGGGGAGAAAATATCTTTATTTTCCTCAGGTAAACACTCTGGAAATCCTTTGTCAGGAATCTCGGGGAGCTGCAAAACCACAGCCCTGCGAGTTTATTCTGCAAGAATTAAAAATCTCCTTTTTATGTGGTTTATTTCCCCTTTTAACCCCTTCTTATTTTGCATGGGGATGAGGAGCAGCACCTTCCACAATCCCAGAGCTTTCCTAATTCTTTGGAGCACAAATCCATTCAAATTTGCCATTTCCAAGCCAGCTCCTGATTTCCTCAGGGATTTTGCTGACAAAAGGGTTGTGGGGTGCAAATTTGAAAAACCTCAAAGGCCTCATTTTGACAAATTTGGAGCTGCTCCTCACCTTTATTTTGCTGTTTTTAACAGGAGGAAAATCCACTTTTCCACTTAAATTATTCCTCCGTGAACACGGAAAAGATTCCTGGAGGTTTTTGATGTCTTCTCTAAACTTTTTTAGTACTGGAAGTTGCAAATTATACACAAAATATGGATTGGTTTTGTCTGCTTGTTCTTTGTTATAAAGCCAAACCGTCTTCAAATGCAAATATTTGTAAAGGTAGGAGGTGAAAAACCCCATAAATATTCATAATTTTTAATGAACCCCTAATTCCTGCACGTTCAGCTGACGGTAAATTCATCAAACATGATAATTATATGAATTATAGCTAATGAGGTTTCAATCTTGCTCAATTTCCATGGCTTTGCAAATATTCTCTGTACTTTTAAAAAAAGGGAATGAGGGAGAAAAGGAGGTGGGGAATCACTCCTGAGGCTCCAAAATTAAATATAAACCCTATAAACACACGTAGAAGTGCATTAAAGTTTTAATGCTGCCGGTAATAGATGGCTTTAATTATTCTCCCATGGAAAAAGAGCTTCCCAGTGATGGATTGACTTCCATTTCAGCTTTATTAAAAAGGAAATTGCATCCAGGAGTTTTCATTTGCCTGGATCAGCACAAAAATCCACTGCAGGGAGAGGATTTTGGAGCAGGGCACGGCACAGGTGTCCCCCATGGATTAGGGATGGAAAATCCAACAGGAATCTGAGCAGGAAGAGCAGCAGAGAAGGGCAGGAGCATGAGAATACACCTGAGCCATGAGAAAAACTGCTGTATTTTAAAATTCCATGTAAAAATCACCATTCCTGCAGAATCCCTAAGGTTGGGAAAGGATTCCCAGCCCATGGAGGCCAAGCTGTGCCTGATCCCCACCGTGTCCCCAGCCCAGAGCTCTGAGTGCCACCTCCAGGTGTTCCTTGGACACCTCCAGGGATGGGGACTCCACATCCAGCCCATTCCAAGGCCTTGGCCATCTTTTCCATGGGGAAATTCCCGCTAATGTCCAGCCTGAGCCTCCCCTGGCCCCCAGATCATTGAGTCCAACCATCCCCTCAGCACCGCCGTGGTCACCACTGAGCCACGTCCCCAAGTGCCACATCCACACGTGTTTGGAACATTTCCAGGGATGGAGATTCCAGCACTGCCCTGGGCAGCCCCTTCCCATCCCTGACCACCTTTTCAGCAAAGAAATTCTCCTTAATATCCAATTTAAACCTCCTCTGGTGCAGCCTGAGGAGTTTCCCCTCATCCTGGCCCTGTCCCCTGTTCCAGAGCCCCACCTCGGGCTGTCCCCTCCTGTCAGGGAGTTGTGGAGAGCCAGAAAATCCCCCCTGATCCCTCTTTTCTCCAGGCTAAGCCCCTTTCCCAGCTCCCTCAGGAATTCTCCAGCCTTTCCCCATTCCCATTCCCATTCCCTTCCCAGCCCCTCAGTGGTCCCACAACTGGACACAGCCCCCGAGGTGTGGCCGCAGCACGGGGGGACAATCCCAATCCCTGCTCTGCTCACCTCAGTCCCCTCAGCCCTTCCCAGCACGAAGGGATGGATTGTTCCTGAAAAAAAAATAAAAAAAAAAAAATTCCAGCACGGGAAGCAACAAGGAAAGCGATTTGCGCAACAGGATTTCCTGGCCGGCCCCAAAACGAGGGAATTTGGTGGCTCTCCCACTTCCAGGGCTGAGTTTTCTGCCCTTTATTCAGTCGGCCCTGGGGGCTGGGGCTTTGTTCCTTCGGTGCTTTGTGAAGCTCTTCCTCACAGCCAGGAAATTCCCGGCGTAATTCCAAAGGCACGCAGGGAGCTGCAGGGAGAACAGGGAGCCTGGCAGGGTTTTTTGTGGATTTTAGGAAGGTCAGGCGTTCCCAGAGTGCTTGGAAAAGGAACGGCCAGCTCGGATCTGGATCCTGGATCCCTCCATTAAAGCTGGGAGCAATTTGCTTTCAATTCTCATAGCTCAAATCTCAGAATTTCTCCAGTAAAAGCCATCCCTCTTCCTAAAAAACCTCACTTTTGCATTCCCAGAGTGGTTGAGAACTTGAGCCCAGCTCGGATCCAGATCCTGGATCTCTCCATTAAAGCTGTGATCAATTTGCTTTCAATTCTCACAGCTCAAATCTTCGCAGAATTTCTTTTTTGGGACCCACATGCTGGAATTTGCTGGAATTCGGGTCTGGTGCACCAGAAAATGCTCCTGGTGCCCCCTTCCTACCTGGATATGCTCTGGGCAGTGCAAACGACCCCCGGTGTGGGGTGAGGAATCCTTTGGCTGTGAAGGTTCTCGTGGATCCAAGCCTGGAGAGGAGGAATTCTGCCAGCAGAGGGCAAGAGGATTTGTGTTACGTAAGGAAAAATCAGGGAGAGGAGAAGAAGGAGGGCCCGGAGCCATTCCCTGCTCAGCTCTGACATCACGGCCCCATTTCCCAAAGCCATCCCGTCACCACACGGGAGGGAAGTGAGTAATTCCGAGTGATTCCACCGGAACACGAGCGTGGGACAATCACCAGGGCAATTAAAGTGTTGGGAGAGCCGTGAGCACCTCCTTCCCTCGCTGTGCGGGGGGTTTAACTGGGAAAAGGGGGCTCCAGGGGGACCTTATGGATCTCCACAAGTCCCTGAAGGGAGCTTGGAGCCAGGTGGGGTCGGGTTTCTTTTTCCCAAGTACCTCAAGTTGCACCAGAGGTGCTTTAGGTTGGATATTTGGAAAAAGTTCTTCACCAAAACAGTGGTCAGGGGTTGGAACGGGGATGTGGTGGGGTCACCATTCCTGGGGGGATTTAATGTGGCACTTGGGAACGTGGTTTAGTGCTGGGAGTGATGGATTTGATTCCCTCAGTGGCCTTTTCCAGCGTGATTTCTGTGATTCCATGATCTCCTCCCTCACCAGCAGCATTCCATGACTCCAGCTGCCTCTGGATCCCTGTTCTCCACCTGGAAGCAACTCCATTCCCGATCCCTGGGAAGAGCCTTCCCTTTGTTTTAGGAGGAGAATTCCTTTATTTCCTGTGCCCTTTCCATCCCAACTCCAGCTGCACTTCCAGCCTCTAAAGGAGCTGGAGCTCTGGGATCATTCAATATTCCCTAACCTAAATCCACTTCCTGCTTCCACAGACAATCCTGGTGGGATTTACCCTCCCCCAGAGCCACTTGTTGATATCCCAACTTTCCTTCCAAGCCGCTCTGGAAGCAGCACAAACATTTGGAAAGCCACCAAYCCCTTGGTCCTGGGATCAGGGATCACCGGTGGCTTCCAAACCACAGCTTGGCCATTAGTCCAGGGCACTTCTCCTTCAGGAATAATGGGGAAAAAAAATTCAAAAAAAAAAATAAAAAAGGAGCTGAGCTTATGTCCAGGGAATGGATGTAATTCCGGCTATTTGAGCTGCTGAATCACAGGGCCTGGAGCTGCTGAGGAGTAATGGTCACATGAGGGCTGCAGTGCCAGGAAAATTGCAGTGATTATCTCATCCTGCTGCTTTCCTGGGCACTGCAGGAAACCTGGGACAGCCCTGGGTGCCAGGTGGATCCAGGGGCTGAGATTAAATCCAGAGGCAGAGCTTGGGTCGGCCTGGCACCACTTGGAGGGCACCTGAGGGGCACAAATTGGGGTTTAACAGGAGCAGTTTTCATCTAAATTTCTGCCAGGCTCGCTCAGTGGAATTCCAGGGTCTGCGAGGGTCTGCAAGGAAAGTGGAGAGGGATTTTCATGAGGAATTGGAGTGACAGGACAAGGGAATGGCTTCGGAGTGAAAAGAGGRGGTTTAGATGGGATATCAGGAAGAAATCCTTCCCTGGGAGGCTGGGGAGGCCCTGGAATGGATTTCCCCCATCCCTGGAAGTTTCCAGCGCCCGGTTGGAGCAGCCTGGGATGGTGGAAGGTGTTGGAAGGAGATGATCTTTAAGGTCCCTTCCCATCCAAACTCTTCAGTGATTTATCCCAACCCTGATGGTGTTTCCCACTCCATCCCTGTTTAAATCCTCATCCCTGTGCTCTGGGAAGTCCCAGCAGCATTTCCCAGGCGTGCCTGGGCTGGGAAAGATCCCGAGCTGTAAAAGGAGACAACACCCCTGATAAACAATTWCTGAAAGGCTCCAGTCACTCTCTGAAGTGTCTCGAGATCGTCTGACAGGAACAGTTAGAGCAGGGTAAAATAAAATTTAATGGGATTAAAACCGTCCCACGGTCAGCTCTCGGTTTRTCTGGTGACTCACCACGGCTCTTTCCTGCCAGGACCTAACACAGGCTTTGGAATTCCGACTGGAATTTAACCAGCCCAGTCTAGCCCGGGGAACAAGGAGCGCACAGCCAGCACCTGGCCGGGAGCTGGCTGCACGTGGAGCCGGGAGGAGAAAAAGGATGGGAAACATCTCCTAATGGAGCTGTTTACAGCCTGCAGCAGGAATTGCCCGGAGCATCGGGGCCTCTGACTCCCGGGAATGCTGCAGGGGCAAAAAGCAGCGCTCGCTGGAGGCCAGGGAATTGTTTATCAGGAAAACCCAGCCGGTGCCGGCTCCCACTTCTCCTGCAGCTGATTAGAAGCTGATAAGAGGGAGGTGGAGAGCTCAGCCGCTGAGCTGGACCCGGCTCAAACCCCACAGAGGTTTATTGTGTTCTGTGTGTTTTCCCTGGATTTCGGGAGCTGGTGGAAAATAAAATCTCAATATTCTYCTGCTGCCAGCATTTAACCCTGCAGGGAATTCTCTCCCTGCTGCACCGGGGTTGGGACAGGCTGGTTCTAAACCCCATTAAACCAGCACATCTGGATTTTTTCCTCGAAAACCAGGGGAAAAAATCCATGAACCTACAGCCTTGGATAGGCAGGAATCACTCTACAGATGCTGGAATGTTGTCCTGCTCCATCTGAGCCCAKAACATTTTGGTTCCTGACACTGCTGCCCTTCCTTAGGAACTGCTCCCTGGGGTTTCTCCCTTCCAGGCTTTAGGCACAGCCTTAGGAGCAGATCCGAGCTGTAAAACAAYGCCCAAAACCTGATCGAGCAGGCAGCACCCCCAGACGTGCTGACGGCACAGGAAAAAGAGGAATGAGCTGGATTTGGATGAGGGAGAGAGGGATCAGAGGAATTTCTGCTCCTTGCTTGGTGCATTTTGCCTTTTCTTTSCACCTATATCTTTACCTGGTGGCTTGAGCTTATCTCCAGAGATAAGCTGAGCTCAGTGCACAGGGAATGAAAAGAGGGAAAGCCGAGCCAAGGGAACAGCWTCAGCCTCTGGTTTTATTCCTCTGCTTCTCTCCATGCTCAGAAACCCTGGCTTGAAGTTTTTAATGGTCCTGTCCTCAACCAGCTGTTAATAATCTTCTTTTTCATCCCAAACTTTCCTAATCCTCCCCATTGGAAAGAATCCACAGCTTTTAGAAGACCTCATTCCTGCACCCGCACTCCTGGATGAGGTGGGAATGGTCACGGATGGTGGGAAGGGTTTAATGATGGAAAATGTCAATATTTGAACCAAAGTGATTCCCATCAAGTGGGATCCTGCAGGAAATCCCTGGCTGGAGCCCCTGGGAGCAACCCCATCCTCAGAGCTTCCATCTAAATTAATCCAGCAAGGATTAGGATGGAAAATGAAAGCTTTTAATGCCGTTTCTTAATTTTCTTTATCAATTTATGCAGGAAACGAGCCACAGGAATCATGAAAATTCCTTGTTTTGCTCAAGGTCACAGCGCTTATCCCAGGTTTCTCCTCCACCTCACCTGAGTGTTCCAGGCTCATTCCTGCAGGATTAGCAAAAAATCCACTTAGGACAAGGATTTTCCCACACCTGCACCAGGGAATGGCTTTGGGAAGCACCCAAATAACCCAAATCCAAGGAAATCTCCCACAGTTACTGCTCCAGATCCTTTGGGATCCACCCAATCCCGGCTGCAGCTCCCGCCGGGCTCATCCCATTCCTCCAAGGGAGGATAAAAATAACCCCAAACCTCCCACTCACTTTGGGAGCCAAGCCCTGCTCGTCATCCCGAGGTCTCGTGGATCCTGGGGAGGGAGGGAGGGAGGAGTGTGGGGTGCCCAGTTTGCCCCAGGCTTGGAGTCACCATTCCCAGTGGGAAAACAGCCTCGGGAACACCGAAACTCTGCCAGGGCAGTGCTGTCGGTGGAGAAAGGGTTAAAATGTGCCTGGCTCGTGTTCAAAAATTAAATTATTGTTGCTCCAGCAGGGGAAAACGGCCTCAGATGGACCCAAGTTTGAAAATTACAATTTTTAGTTAAATATTTCCATCCTCAGTGCCCCAAATGAATGAAAGGGCCCCAGAATGTCACCAAAATGTCACCAAAATGTCACCAAAATGTCATTAAATCCTGAGCCTGAGTGACCAAAGTGCTGCTGCAGGTGACTCAGGGAGCAGGACTCCGAAAATTCCCATTTCCATCCCTCATCCAACATCCTGCTGGCCTCAGCCCTGGGAGGTGTTTGCTCCCTCATAAATAGATGGGGAGGACCCTGAGCTCCAGGGATTGTTATTCCCAGTGGGATGCAGATCTGGGAAAGTTCAATTTTCCCCTCCACTGGGTGTTTATTTTCCCTGGGAATCCAGCAGGAAACGATGCTCTAAAGCAGCTCCCACAACCTTCATTTTAATCTTAAATATTTTTTAATCCTAAAGATTTGTTAATTMCAACCCACTTCTCTCATTCCTTAAAGCTCTTCTTCAGCTCGCTGGAGTAGATTTGTATTTGATTTATTTTTGATAAAATTTGTATTTTATTATTTTTAGCTTATTGAGGAGTATGGGAATGTTGAATCCAAAGCCAGTCCTGTCTGACTGCCCCTAAAATCAGTGGGATTTAGACAATTCCCTGTCCCAAAAGATTTCCACACTCCGACACATGTCAGGAGTGATGCTCCTCRACCAAATTTTAAGAAGGGACTTTATGAAAAGCCTGGAAAAATCCACAGGTGTTTCTTTCCTTGAGGAACTGAACAAAAGGGAGGTTCGCAACAAATAAGGACAAGTTTGGAACGTTTGCAACAAATAAGGACAAATTTGGAACGTTTTCCTCTCTCCCCACCCCTCTTTTGTTTCCTTATCTGCCCACAAATGTAAATTTGCTGCTTCTTTTTTTTTCTGGGTGTCCTTTGACCCACAAAACTTTCCAGGTGGGATAATATAATCATATTTTCTATGTTAATCTCCAAAGGATGAAATTCCCTCTCCAGGCCAATCCATACAGGATTCATCTGGACCATTGTAGAGCAGCTCCAAGCAGATTTTATAGAGTGCTTTAATTAATTTATAAACACTTTCCAGGCTTTTAAATTATCCCTGTTTTCCTATTCCAACCATTTTTCCCCCCTCAGCCAATCACAAGAAACTTATCTGTTAAAATCTATTMATCTATTAATTATTATTATTATCTGTTAATTATTTAGGCTTCTTGGCGAAACAAGAGAAGAACAAACGCCATTTTTAGGGAAGCTTTCCTTCAGGAGATTTGCTGCCCCGGGGAAACACAACCACGACCTCTCCACAACCAACAAAATAATGGAAAATTTTTTTAAAAAAACCCTCAAAAATAGAACTTCCCAGCATGGAAAAAAAGGGCTCACCCCCCGTTTGTGCCCTGTTTTCCCCGTGGCTGMGGCAGGCAGGTGTCCCTTATCAGGAGCATTCCAGGCGGGCTGTTTGTCACAGGAACCGGCCGGAGCGGGAGCGCGCCGGGAGTGATTCAGTGCGATGGGGAAGGGCAGGTGGAGCAGGAAAAGTCACCTCTGGACAGGAAGGTATAAAAGACACCTGAGCTGCAGCAGCAGCAGCCACTCGAGCGCGGGCAGCTCCTCGAGGTTTCCTTGCCCTGGAAAGACCTGGGAACAACGCCGAGCTGGAATTGCAAGGTTATCGTCTCCAAAGGCTCCGAGCTTGAGTGTCCTCTGGGGAGGAGGTGGGAATCGAGAGATCAGAAGATGTTTTGTCCTTCTAACAGCACCTGAACAGGTATTTACAGCCTTCCCTCTGCTCCCCACCTCCTCTTCCCTCGCTGGGCGTTCCTTGCTGCGAGTTAAAATCCCATTTAGGGATCGTTGGAACAGGGATCACTGGAATGGGGATCATTGGGACAGGACAAGTGGTGGCCACTGTCCTGATATTCATAAATGTGACCTCTCTCTGTCTGGTTTTGTGGTGTAAAAAAGTTTCTAGAACTTATAAAAAGTATTGAATTACTTCGTTCGTGTCTCTCTCTCAAATGGTTTCATTATTTCCTGGTGTTCCCGAAGCTTCTGGAAAAGCCCGGGTAAATAGCTGGGAAAAGGAGATAAAGAGCTTCAGGCTCTGAATCAAAAAACCAATCAGAAAATCAAACAAAAAACCCCTGAACCTCAAATAATTCTGTTAAAAAGACACAGAAGGGGAAGGTTGACGTGTCCCACGGGGCAGAGCAGGAATTAAAAGTGTCTCATCCGTGCTCTCCTCAGTCTGATCCAAATCCCTGTGTTCCAACTGATCCAGGGGCCACAGAATCCCAAAAATCAAAATACCAAACAAAAATACATAAAATAGAATAAAATGATAAAAATAAATAGAATCTCAATACATTAAAACTAAGAAGCTTCTATAATGTCACGATCATGTTTAGCATATATGGGGAACATGGGAAAAAGTTTGGATCTTTATTTAAAAGCAAATTTTGGAGTAAACGTTGAGTTTACTCTCAGGATTTTGCTGTGCTGGAGCTGACAGAGCCCAGACCAGTAAAAACCTCATGAGAGCAGCTTTAGTTTCATAATTCAGGTTGTGAAACGAGAGCCTGAGCAAGCCAAGGCTTCTCCCTTTCTCAGCTTCCCTTCTGCCACTGGTTTGCTGCTCAGAATTCCTAAAAAACCCTCAGGAACTGCAAAAAACTGGGCTTAGGGGGTGGAGTTCTGCAAAAGGAAGATTTAGTCAAGAAAATAAAAGAAAAATAAGGAAAAAAACCCCACAGGTTTTCCTCATCTTTGTGCCAGCTTGGGCTCGGATTTGTAATTCATCAGCATCTGCCAGGCTGTGCTACAGCACACACAGGCAGGAAAAAAGAAAAAAAAGACATTAAAACCCATTAAAAMTCGCTGCAAAATGCACAAAATTTAACTCCAGGAGAAGCTGCACCCCAAAAAAATCCATATTTAGTGAAGAGAAGCACAAAAAGGGAAGTTCTGAAGGGTGGCRCAGCTCCGGCAGCGCCAGCTCTGAGGGGAGAGGGCTGAACTCTTCATCCTTCATTAATGGAGATTATTTTTCCTGTGGAATGTGGGGAATATTTGGTGTTTCTGACCGCCGAAATGAAGCTTTAAATGCTGGGATGTGGAGGCTCTGAGCACAGGGCTGTAATTACAGCAGCCACCTGAGCATTGCTGCCTTGTCACGGGCAAATCTCCCGGCAGGGAGGAGCAAGCCGGGCTCGTTCCGTGACACATCCCAAAAAAATGTTCCCCGGGCATCCAGCACCGGGGCTGTCACCAGGAATTTCCTCCTGCTTTCGGGTAAAGGAGCTGAAAACTTGGGTCTGGATGCAGCTGGAGCTGCAGGTGTTGCCTGAAACAACCCAAACTTCGGGTGATCCTGAGGGGGATGAAGGCACAGGAGTTGTTTGTAACCCGATTTTCTGGGACTGGGGCTCCTGCACTCCCAGCACAGGGCGCTGGCTCTGCTCCARGGCTGAGCACAGGGAAGAGCCGCGTTTCTCTAGGGAAAACACACCAGGAAACAGCGGAGAATTCCCCCAGCTCTGCCACCAAGGCCATTTCCTCCTTGCTGTGTCATGGGGACAGCACAGAGCTGCAGCTTCAGGATTCCACAATTTTGGCAGGAAAAAATGGTGTTTCCTCCCCTCCTGGGCTTCTCCCGGGATTCCAGCATCCTTGGATGGCCCTGGGCAGCTCCCAGGAGCCGGGATCAGGGCACAGAGCTTCCCAAAGAGCCTTTCCCCATTATCTCCCCACTGAACGGTGTTATCTGTCTCTTAGGCCTGCCTCATGCTCCATAATCCCTGAGGGCCTCCCAGACTTAGAGATTCCCTCATGGAATCTTCTGCTCTCCTCCCTGCTCAGGTGCCGGGGAGCACCACCCGGGGTAGGTCCACCTTGTGTTTTTTCTGCCCCAGAGGGAGGAATGTGGTGGGAATGTCGCTCCCATCTCTGCCATTCCAGCGGTGGCCTGGTGGGAAGGGCTTGGTGGGGGATCTCTGCGAGCTCCTTGCTTCTCTGCAGGTTTGACTTCACCTTCCAAGCTTCCCAGAGGTTCCCTGTGTCCTTCCCAGCTCTGCTCCAGGCTCAGGATGCAGTGGAAGCATGTTCCTTTAAGGGGTTGAGCCCAGGGCCRCTGACGGTGTTTCCACCTGGTTTAAAATAAATCCTGTGCTTTCCTTCTCTTCCAGAGTCTCCCAGGGCTCTGTTCCTCTCCGGGGGCTCCATCATGTCCTGCTTCTCCCAGCTGTGGCACTCCAGCACTCCAGAGTCTCCCACCAGCCCCGTGCCGGCGTCTCCAGGAGAAATCCCCATCCCCATCAGCCCCATCGTCGTCACCTCCCCCGGGGATGGCAAAAGGAAGGGCAGATCCCCCGCGGGCTCTCCCAGCTCTCCAAATCCCACCTCTCCCAAGCCAACCTCGCCCGTGGAATGCTCCATCTGCTTCAACACCTACGACAACACCTTCAAGACCCCCAAACTGCTGCAGTGCTCCCACGTGTTCTGCCTGGAATGCGTGGCCCGCCTGAGCACGGGGCTGCCGCCCAACCAGCCCGAGGACCTGCTGCCCTGCCCCTTCTGCAGGCAGCTCACCAACATCCCCCAGGAAGGAGCCCCGGCCCTGGAGACCAGCAAGGAGCTGCTGGCCACGCTGCCCCCGGAGCTGCAGCAGGAGAAGGTGCTGTGGATGGAGGGCACCAAGCTGTGCTGCCGGCGCGCCTCCGACGACGCCGAGAACCCCGAGTCGTGCATCTCCATCGACGTGGCCATGAGCAAACCCGAGAGCACGGAGGCTCCTCCCACGGGGCTGGCGGGGAGGCTGTCCCGCTGTGACCTGTGCGACGACTGGAAGCGCATCGTGCTGCTCTCGGCCCTCATCATCATCCTCTTCTGCATCATCCTGTGGCCCGTGCAGTGCGCGCTCAAGACGGGCAACCTGCGCTGCTTCACCAGGACTGTGGCCATGAGCAGGCCCGAGTACTTGCCCCCCAAAGCCACCACGGCGGTGGCTTCGGTCACACAGCCGCCCTTCCAGTAGGGCCAGAGCCCCTGGATCTCCTCAGGGGTGAGGAACGGGGACAGGACCTGCTGCCCTGACAGGACCTGTGACAGAATCCCTTCCCAGCAGCACCAGGCTCTGCTCAGCTCTATGGGGACAAGGGACAGGACCTGTGACAGAATCCCTTCCCAGCAGCACCAGGCTCTGCTCAGCTCTATGGGGACAAGGGACAGGACCTGCTGCCCTGACAGGACCTGTGACAGAATCCCTTCCCAGCAGCACCAGGAACTCCTGGATCTGCCCGGCTCCATCCCCACGGCAGGGATGACAAACAGGAGCTGCTGCATTCCTTGGATTGCTGGCAGACCCCACATCCCGCTCTCCCCACACTCCTGTGCCTCTGGAAGGCTCCCTCCGCATCCCGCTGCCAGCCTCTCCATGGAAACCGGGGCTGGGAAGAGGAGAGGTTTTTTCCAGGAGTGGCACAGAGCTGGATCCCCCATGGCAGTGGGAAGCGCCGTTCCTCGAGTTCCCGAGGGAATAAAGGGATATTTTCTGCCAACTGGAGCAGCTCCGTGATTATTCCCGTGAGGAGCTGGGATGGGGAGGGCGAGGACACGTCCGAGCTGGATAAACAGATGGGAAACACCCGCATTCCACAGGCTGGGAAGGTTCCCGTGGTGCTGGAGGTGGAGCTGCTGCCTCCTGCTGACAACCCCGGATCCATCCCCACGAGCATTCCCACTGAACCCAGCACCCATTCCACTCATTTTTCCCAAGAAGATGCTTAAAAATCCCTCATTCCCAGCTGGAAGGTGATTTTGTACCCAGGGCTGAGCTCTGAGAGGCACAAACCCAGCACAGCCTGGAGTCACCAAACCTCCCCCGAACCTCTCGCTGCTGCCAAAAAACTCYATGGTTTTTCTGGACAGCTTTTCCCTCCTCATCTTCCAAAGTGTCAATATTGGCACCAGGCCAGTGGCTGACTCTCCTTTTTATTTAAACAGGGATGTGCCAGTGATTCCCAGAGAATTCCTGGTGATGCTGGCTCCCAGTTCCATGTTTTTATGCAGTATTGTGTGCAAGGTCCACACCAGGATGGATTAAATTATGTTTTCTACAATTCAAGGTGTCCCTGTGTGGAATGACTCCCTGTTATCCCTTTTCCCTTGCAATTCCAGCTGCATTCCCAGGTCATTGGGAGCCTGCAGCTTTATCCTGAAAATTCACACTTTCTCCCATTGTCCCAACTGAGAATTCCCTCTGTGCTTCCCTAATTTAACCTGGAAAATGAGCAGCTGCAAAACCTCTTCACCTTTCCCCGTCTCCTTTTCCAGCAAAAAAAAAAAAAAAAAAAAATCTAATTTGGGATAAAAAAGGGCTGAAGGAATGGCAGGAATAGCTTGAGTTGGTGCTATGTGGAATTTTTGTGGAAAACTGGGCAGGTGTCGGCCACAGAAACGGCTCCAGGCACTGGAAAATCTCCTGCCAAAATCCCTGGGCTCGCCAGGAATCCTGATTGGTATCATCCCATCCATTCCCTGTGCTCCCCACAGAAAGGGAATATTCCCAGCACCAAATTCAGTGGGAAAAGGAACTCACCGAGGCTGCAGCTGGAGAAGGCACTTCCATTTTCCCTCAAGAATTTGGGATCAGCCCAAATCCCCGGGAGGGATTTATCCTTTCATCTTCATCAGCACCTCCCTCTGAGGAGACCAGGGGAGAGGGAAGGAGCAATTCCAGCCTCATCAAATCCATTTTTCCCATGGAAAAGGGGCAGTGGTGTTCTCACAATTCCAACAATTCCCAGTTTTCCATCGCAGCATCCTCAGGGATGCACATTCCCAGCTTTCCACATCCTTGGAAATAAAGGCTGGAGGTTCAGCTGAACCTCCCACTCCTGGAGAGTCCAGGGAAGGGGGAAAAGGAGGGAAAACAAATCCCTGGACAGCGGAATTCGCCCATGGGGACATCCAGGATGTGGGATGGGGACTCCCAGTCACTGTCCCAAAACCCAAACTACTTCAAAGAAACGGGAAAAAAACCCCTTGGGAATATCCAACATTTATTAAAAGTGCAATAAAAACAAACAGCTCTGGCCCAGGGAGCAGGGAATGGGAAAATCAGCCAGGAATTCCAGCCCGGGGATGTGGGGGGTGTCCAGCCCTTGGGGTGAGCGCAGACATCCCAAAAATGCGGGGTCCATCCCAAAAATGCGGGGTCCATCCCATTCCAGGGATGCAGGAAGAATTCAGCACCAGCCCTGGGGCTGATCTGGGGGTTCAGGCTGGATTTCAGACCCAAAACTGCTCTGGGGGTTCAGGCACTGAATTTCAAACCCTAAAACTGCTCTGGGGGTTCAGGGACTGAATTTCAAACCCTAAAACTGCTCTGGGGGTTCAGGGACTGAATTTCAAACCCTAAAACTGCTCTGGGGGTTCAGGCTCTGGATTTCTGACCCCAAAACTGCTCTGGGGGTTCAGGCTCTGGATTTCTGACCCCAAAACTGCTCTGGGGGTTCAGGATTGGATTTCAGCCCCAAAACTGCTCCATGATTTGGGCTAAAATCCCACCCGGAGCTCCGAAATGCTGGACCTGAGAAGCACACAGAGTTTCCCAACGTTTTACTAAATCCCTGAGTGGAAAACGCTGGGAAAGCTCGGAAGCAAAAAGCTGTTCCTGTTCCTTTCAACAGCTCGAGTGTAAAAAATACGGATTTAAATTAAAATAATAATTAATAATCATAGTTTAAAAAAAAAATCAACAACAAAACAACCCTGAAGCTGAGCTTGGATGCTCCAATCCATGTCCAGAGGCACTTCCATATAAATATTGACCTGCTGATCCTTTGGGAGAAGATCCTTCTCAGGAATAAATTAGGATAAGGCAGATTCCCAGGTGGATTCTTCCCTCCTGGCCGGATCCAAGGGGTTGGGGAAGGCGAGGCAGGCAAAGAAATCGTCCTCGGCTGCAGAACTTGGGAAGGGTGGATGTAAACACTGGAATTCCTGCATTCCAGAGGGAGGAGGAGGAAGARGGAAGGGTTAGGAATGGGAGGGAAGTGCAGGGATGAGGTTCCAGAGCTGATATTCCCAGGGAGGGAATTGTCTCCCGCTCTTCCGCACTCCCAGCAAAGCCTCATTCCCAGAATCCCTCAAAAAGCAGAATTCCCCCCCTCCCTGGCGACAGATTCCCTGTGGAGATCCCATTCCCTTTCTCCCACATTTTGAAGCTCCATCCCACTCCGGGACGTGCCCAGGTGGTGCCAGCAGGGTGGTGCCACCTGAATCCATCCACATTCCCACATTCCCACCTGGATATCCCTGCCCAGCTCACCTGGAGCTCCGCTACCGCCCGGAGCTGCTCGTTCCCGGCACCTTCGGGCTCTGGATGTTGAGGTTCTCGTACACGGAAGCGGAATCCTCCTCCAGCCTGCCCGGGAGCAAAGCCCTGGCATTCCCAGCCTCCCCACTCCGGAGCTTTTCCCACAGGGATGAAGTGGGAACGGCCCCGGCCTCGTGGGTGAGGCGACAGCAGCTCCCACTGCTCCCATTCCCTGTTCCCCCTCCCTCCTTAGGAATGGAGCCTGTAAATGACACTTCCTCCCACTCCATCCCCCTCTGCAGCACTCAGATATCCCATTCCTTAGGGAAAGAGGGAAAAAAACATCATTTGGGATCATTTATCCCTGCTCATGGCAGGAATTCACGTTCCTCAGCCCACGTTCCCCTTCCACATGGATGCAAATCCACCTCTCCCCACCCTTGTCTCATCTTCCTTCGGATTTTAATGGAAAAGTGACAGAGTTTCCCTCTCCAGCTGCTTTTCCAGAGCCAAGGATCCAGGCTGTTATTCCCTAAAAGTCAGGATCCGTTTCCTCCCCTCCTTTCCCAYACCATATCCAGCAACTGCTCAGGATGGGATTCAGGGCTGGAAAAGGGAAAAATCCTGGGAAAACTCTGAGCTTACCCAGGCTGGCTCCGTGGGGCCGGGGGCTGCCCTTTGGCTCTGCCCTTTTCCACGGCAGAGTATCCAATGTTCAGGTAATCCCGTTCTTTCCTTTTATTCCTCTGGAAGAGAAAGCAAAGCCAAGCAAATCCCACTGGAAGCAGGTCCAAAACAAACTTCCCAAGATCCYGAAAGCCTCCCAAGATCCCAAATGCCAGAGGGGGATGATTTTTGTGTGTTCAGGGCAGCACCAGCACCCCTGGAGGTGCTCAAGGACGTGGCGGGGATCGATCCCAGCTTGGACCTCCCCGATTTTAACGATCCTGAAATGAATTCCAGGGAGAAGGTGGGAGTGGCTTTTTCCAAGGAATCCAGGGCTCACCTGCTCCTCTTCCAGCCTTTTCTGCTCGGCCTCGATGAACTGCTGCACTGCCATGTAAACGAACTTGTACTGAGCCTCCGTCTGCACCATCCCCGAGCGCTGCCTCCGCACCATCTGGATCGTCTTGGGAATGTCGATGTCGCAGTCCAGACCTGCCCAAATCCCACGGGATCGTGGTTATGGAATGGGAATTCACCTGGGAAAGTGTTTTCCTGTGGCAGCTCTGGGAGCTCTCAGGATCTGGGTGCACACAGTGATGGTGCAGCACTGGGATACTGVGAATATTGTGGAAGGATTTGGGGAATCTCCGTGTCCATGAGAGGATTTTTTATCCCTACCCGGGAATATTGTGGAAGGATTTGGGGAATCTCCGTGTCCATGAGAGGATTTTTTATCCCTACCCGGGAATATTGTGGAAGGATCTGGGGAATCTCCGTGTCCATGAGAGGATTTTTTATCCCTACCCGGGAATACTGTGGAAGGATTTGGGGATTCTCCGTGTCCATGAGGGCCCAGCTGCCTCAGAACTCCTGGAGCAGACCCCGGGATTCCACAGAGAATTCCACAACTTCCAGGAAAGGGTGACAAAACCCTTCCACAGAGAAGAAKTTTGAGGATTCATTTTGGAATCCTGGCCCTGCTGATGCCACCAGGAGACTCCCTGGAGCTGCTGGAAGCATCTCCCTTTCCAGAGGGCCAGGGACAGGGATACACACCTTGCCTGTGGATTATATCCACCAGGATATCGATCACTATGATGGTGCCTGTGCGTCCGATTCCAGCACTGGGAAGAGAAAAGGGAAAAATCACTGCGGGAAGAAACATTCCCAGAGTTAGTTCAGCTCCCAAACTCCTCCAGGTGCCTGGATTTGGCATGGATGGTGGGAGATCYAGAGCCAAGGATCCAGGGCATTATTCCCTAAAATTCAGGACCCATTTCCTCCTCTCCTTTCCAAGGAAAATCCTTAGGAAATCAGAATTTGTGAGGCTGCGGGAGAATGATCAACTCCAAACCAGGGGCTCCTCTTCCCTGGAGAAGGGCTGSGATTTCCCAGATGTGTTTTTATCCCCCAAATTTGGGTGGAACACAGAAAAAGAGGGATAATTCCATGCCCATCCCGCTGCTCCGTACCTGCAGTGCACAACGATGGGTCCTGAGCCCGGAATGCTGCGCTGGGCTCGGTTCACCTGCTCCAGGAAGCTCAGGACCCCGCCGGGCTCGTTGGGAACGCCGTGGTCGGGCCAGCTGAAATACTGGTAGTGCCTCACCAGCCGCGGGAGCTCGTCCTGCACGGGGGAGCCAATCCCACGGAAATAATCCTCAGGGATCTGCTCCCAGGGGGGATTCACCTTCCCTGCTCAGGGATCTGCTCCCAGGGGGAATTCACCTTCCCTGCTCAGGGATCTCCTTCCAGGGGGAATTCACTCTCCCTGCTCAGGGATCTCTTTCTGGGAGGTTTCACCTTCCCTGCTCAGGGATCTCCTTCCAAGGGTTTCACCCTCCCTGCTCAGGGATTTCCTCCTGCGAAGTTTCCCCTTCCCTGCTCAGGGATTTCCTCCTGGGATGCTTCACTTCCCCTGCTCAGGGATTTCCTCCTGGGATGCTTCACTTCCCCTGCTCAGGGATATCCTGGGATGCTTCCCTTTCCTTCATTCTCCTCCAGCTCACTCCCAGTGCCCCAGAACTCCACCAGGGCGACTTTTCGGTGGGCAAACCCAGCAGGGAGAAGCTCCAGAGCCCCCTCCCCACGGATCCCAGCCCATTCCCGGCCGGACTCACCTTGTCAGGCCGCAGGATCTCCAGCTCCCGCAGGAGGTACCCCTGGGCCTCGCGCTCGCTCACGTGGCGCACTCGGATGGCCCCGAATTCCTTGGAGCAGCCCTTGTCCGGCCAGTACCGGAAGCATTTGTTCTGCAGGGACACCGGGGAGGGGATCCTCAGCCGAAATTGGGGAGCTGGAGGGGGATCCGAGCCCCTGGGATCCGGAGGGTGCAGCTCCAGCAGGGAGGTGTTCCCTGTGAACTGGGATGAACTGGGAAGGGCTGTTCCTATGGGAAATATCCCTGTGGGAATCTTCTGGGGAGATCTTTCAGTGTGTAACGGGGGCTCCCAAAGCTGGAGAGGGATTTTTCACAAGGGATGGAGTGACAGGACAAGGGGGAATGGGCTCACGCTGACAAGGARCGGGTTTAGGTTGGATATTGGGAAGAAATTCTTGGCTGTGAGGGTGCAGAGRTTATTCCCATGGATACCCCATCCCTGGAAGTGTCCAAGGCCAGGTTGGATGGGGCTTGGAGCAGCCTGGGGTTGTGGAATGTGTCTGTGCCCATAGTGGGAGTGGGATGGGATGGGGTGGGACGGGCTTTAAATCCCTTCCAACCCAAACCATTCCATGATTCCGTGATTCCCTGCAGCTCACCCGGCCCCTCTCCACCTCCCTGGTGGTCATGACGATGACGTGGGAGTTCTCCTGGTGCACCATGGCCCAGAAGTCGTTGACGGTGCCCTGCAGGCAGCCCTGGGTGGCGATGTAGACCTTGCAGTGCTCCGAGCTCCTCCCGTCCTCGGGGATGCTCTGAGAGASGGGAAAAATCCACCTTCAGCATTCCCAAACTTCCTGATTCCCTAAATCCTCCTCCAGTCTCACCACCAGCCTCACCAGAGCTGTCAGCAAATGCTCTGCCAGCCTCTCCAGGGACATTTGTGCTGCTGGAAAACATCCCTGTGCCACAGAGCCTTCCCAAAAGGTGGATGGGGCTGGAATGAAGCCGCCTCTCCATGGTTCCCCAAAGGATGGGGTGTAAATTCCAGAGCAGCTCTTGGCTGACAGATTGAATCCCAATCCCAATTTAATCCCATTTTTGATAATGTTCCATCACAGAAGGGCTCTGGGGATGGGTCCCAGTGCTCTGGGAACGGGTCAGGAAAGGAGGGGAAGGAGATAAACCGAGATCCTTTGGGATCCCCAAAAAACTCCAGGTTTGGGCTGGATCCAGATGATCCYGAGAGTTTATTCCCTCTGAATTCCCACCTGGGGGATTCCCTTCCCCAAATACCTTGATGTAGTTGGCGTTGATGTAGTCRGAGCCGGGCATGGCCCCGTCCACATCCCGGAGCGTCACCCGCGTGGTGTCGACTGTGGGACAAGGGTGACACTGGGGTCACTCGGAGGGGCTGGGCTGACCCTAACCCCAAAATCCCACCCTGTGCCTGATTATTGATTCCAACCTTTATCCTTGCACAGCCACCCCAAATTCCCACCCTGTGCATCCCTGGGAGCGTTGTCCAGACACTCCAGGAGCTCTGGCAGCCTTGGGGCCGTGCCCACTCCACCCTCAGGGGGAAGAGCCTTTCCCTAAAATCCACCCTAAACCCACCCTGGCTCAGCTCCACTTGAGCTCTGAAGCATTTCTGGWTTCAGGGAACAATTTCCCAGTTCCCAGGATAAAAAGGGGATGGAGAACCCCACGGCTGGACCATTCCACCTCCTCCCACTCCATAAAAAGCTGCAGGAATTGGGATCTAAACCCCAGAGCAGTTTCTGGTGGCTCCTTACAGGGCAGGATGTTCTTGTAGCGGTTCTTGGCCTTGTTCTCCGGCCGTTGTCCCTCTTTCCTGGGATACAGGAGCTTGCATTCCTGCTGCTGCAGCATCTGTGGGGACAGCAGAGGGAAAAACCTGTGCCAGAGGCAAAGGAAAATCTCCTTGGAATTCCCAGTCCTGGGAAGAGCTGGCAGGAAGGGAGAGRGGGCTGAGAAGCAGCTTGAGGAGAGAGTTCATGGGGGGAGAAGGGACAAATTCCTGCAGGGAATAATGGGAGGAACTGCCTGGGAAAGGAGTTCTGAAAGGAGCATGGAAAACAGGGAAAAGGAGCGGGAAATAACTTGGTTAACAGAGAAAACAGGGAAAAGGAGCAGGAATTAACACAGAAAACAGGGAAAAGGAAGAGCAGTGCTGAGCAGAGAGCTGGAAAACCACAACATTCCCAGCCAACCAGGATGTTCCTCACCCACAGGGATAATTGGGGAAGCATATGGGAGCATCCCATACCTCAAACTCTTCCCAGAATCCCTGCTTGGCCTTCTCACCGGGATCTGCCATTTTATTGAGCTCCCTCACCCTGTGCTCGATGTTGGCGGCGTTGATGCGGGTGGCGTTGAAGGGCTGGAAAATGGACACAAATCACTGCCAACAACAGAAAATCAGGGAGTTGTTCCCTCAGAAAAAGCTGTTCCCAAACCCCTGGGGGTGTTTGCAGGAGCTGGGATCATTCCTGCGGCTGCAGGACCAGGGAGCAGCAGGATGAGGATTTTCTGGCAGTTCCCAAACCCAGCGATCTGCGCCCTCTCCCGGGAGTTTGGGTGAGCCTGGAAGGAGGCAGAATTCCCGCTGGAGCAGGAATTACCTGCTTCAGGTGAACCACAGCTCCCGATTTCTCCACCATGGGGTTCTTCTTGTAGTGCTCCACCAGGTCCGTGAGGGTGTCGAACCTCTCTCCTCCGCCCACGTCGTACTTCCCGTCCAGCTGGGGGACAAAACCCCAAATCCGGGGTGATTTTGGGATTCCCAGCTCCCGGTGGGATCCCCCCCAGCCCTATTCCCACCTGGAAGTGGATCATCACGTGGGTCACGTGTGGCTTTCGGTCGCCGCTCTCCGTCTTGTCCTCGCTGGTGAGCACGGACAGCACGAAGTCGCCGGGTTTGCTCTGGCTCTCCCGGACCAGGAAACTTCCCGGTTTTCCCTTCTCCGTCAGCAGCTTCTCCGCCTCCTTCCCGCTCAGGTGCCCGTGGTACCACCTGGGAGCAGCCACGGAGCCAAGGTCACCTCAGGAATGTCCCCAGACCGGGGCTGTGCTGGAAACCCATTCCCAACTCCCAGTCCCACTGGAGTTATTAACCTGGGAATTCCTGGGCATGGCTTCTCCAGCATTATCCTTGGGGTTAAACTMACAATAACCTGGGAATTCCCTGGGGATGGCTTCTCCTGCTCCATCCTTGGGGTTAAACTCACAATAACCTGGGAATTCCTGGGTGTGGCTTTTCCTGCTCTATCCTTGGGGTTAAACACACAAAAATCCCTTTCAAACCATTCCATGATYCCCCGTTCCCTAAAAGCTGGAGAAAGCTCATTGGGACGTGCTGGCACTGAGCAAGCAGCAGCTCCTGAGCCTTGCCAGCTCCTGATCCCAGAATCCCTGAATCCCTGAGCCTGGAAAAGCCCTCCAAGACCACCACACCCACCGAGCTCCACCTCCGCGCSTGTGGCCACACCACATCATTTGAGGGAGTCACAGGCCCCAAACCCCGCCAGATTCCAGCCTCCTTCCCAGATCCGCCTGGGAATCCCGGGATTTACCTCTCGGAGGTGGGGTCCTGGCAGTTGAGGGGGTATTTGAGCTCGATGACGTTGCTGTTGCGCTCRCGGAGCAGGCCCTGCTGCTCGGTGTAGTGCTGCACCAGCTCGGCCAGGGTGGCGAATTTCTCGCCCCCGTAGAGGTCGTAGTAATCCCCCGTGTTCTGGATCTTGATGTGCGTCACCTCCTCGTTCCTCCTGCGCAGGGGAAGAGGTCAGGGAGCAGGGAAAAGCAATTCCAGCCTCTGGAGAGGCAGCTAATCCTGGGAGAGGCTGGGAAAATGGATGGCTGGAGACATGTTGGGGTGTGTGGGAAGGGCCTTGCCCTGATGAGGGGATGCCCTGCCCCACACCCCTCATCCCCACAGCCTCTATCCCATCCCTGGAATTCCACCACCACAGCCACCCCTGGAACCCGAATCCAGCCCCAAAGTGGCCAAATTCCCGGAATTCCCACCTGGGGGAAAGGCCCAGGAAGGCCAAGGGGRATTTAAGGCCTACATAATCACATCTTGGTTTCCCTCCTCTTGGAATTTTAACCCCAAATCCAGCTGTTCCACCCCAAATCCAGCTCTTCCACGGGCAGGGACCTCAAAATCTGCCAATATTCCCATGCAGGAGCAGAACTCCATGGCTGGGGATGAAACCTGGCTGTGAAATCCCCATCCCATCCCAGTCCCGTGGCAATTCCTGTTCTCCCAGAGGACTGGCATTCCAAGAGCTGCTGCCGCTCACGGATTCCAAGCACAATCTGGTTCTTCCCTGAGTTTCCAACTCTCCATTCCCTTCCCAGCCCCATCCCGGCCCACAAAGGCTCCGTTCACAGCCCTGGCTCCGAGGCCTTGGAGCCCTCCAGGGCTGGAAATCAGGGAAATAATCRAGATCCTTTATCCCAGAGCCCTGGAGGTCACCCTGAACACAGAGCACATTGATCCRTCCCCATTTCCTTCCCATTTTCTTCCAAGCTGGGCTGCACACCCCGGGAATGAGGCCTGGAGTCCCCGGCAGGGGGAATAAAGCACAAAGGAGGTGCCCAAAGCCCTGAGCTGCTCTCAGAGCTGGCAGGAATCAGAGCTCGTTAACAGCAGATCCCATATTTTTTTCAGGAGATGCCTCCATTCCCTGCTCAACTCCTTCCCACTATCAGCACTGATACCCAGGAGAGTTTTCCTGGATGAAATATTCCCACGTGGGAATCGCAGTCCATGCTGCAGTGCCGGCCTGGTTTGGAGCAGAGTCAGTAAAACAGGACTCACAAAAACCCCAAACAGACCCTTTTTTGTTCCTAAAGGCAGAAGAACCACCTGAGAAATCACAAATATCTTTGCTTGCTGCGGCCCCAAAAGGATTTCTTCAGTCCAGGCAGAGCTGAGGGCTCTGACACGCTGCCAAAAGCAGCTGAAAACACCTCAAAAGCCAAAAATTCTCCCTCAGAGTTTAGAAATTTCCCTGAATGTTTGGTTAAATGAGAGTTTGGGGCTCTGTGAGAGAGTCCATCAGCACAACCCTAATCCCGAACTGAAAGAGAGTAGGGTTAGATGGGATATTGGGATGAAATTCCTCCCTGGGAGGGGCTAGGATGGAATTCCCAGAGAAGCTGTGGCATCCCTGGAAGTGTCCCAGGTCAGGTTGGAGCACCCTGGGACAGTGGGAAGTGTCCCTTGGGTGGAACAGGATGGGCTTTAAATCCCTTCCAACCCCAAACCATTCCCAGATCCTACAAAACCCCCTCACTGCATTCCCAGCCTGCATCCAGAGCAGCTTTGCACAGGACTTTTGGGAAAAGAAAGAAAAGCAAAGCCCTGGCAGCTCCAGGAATGCTCCGTGTTAATGGGGAAATCACTCCGGGGGCTGAGCTCCGCAGGGAATTCTCTTCCCAGCAGCTGTCCGAGCACATCCAGGAGCCAGGAGAGGATCTGTTCCCATAAAACACATCCCAATTATCAAATTAACAGCGGCTCTGACGGGTGGCTCTCAGCTCCTGGCATTTGTGGTGGCCACGGGCCAAGCCCCGCTCAGGCCGACTCCCAGCGTTGCCTTTCCTTTGTTCCAGCTTTTCCCCGCCTCTGGGAGAAGCTGCTCCTGGTTTTTTTCAGGAATAATTCTCAATATTTGGGCTCTGCAAAGGAGCTCTGGCAGATCCAGGCGAGGAAAATCGGGGCAGCTGGAGAAATGGGGCATTCCCTGAGCGGGCTCCCACATTCCTGCCCCTGCAGCCCTCGCTTTAAATGGATTTGGGATACAAATCACTCTGAAATGTTGGGATATTCCCTGGAAAAGCCAACTCACAACCAGGCCCCCGGAGGTAAAGAGATGTGACCCAGCAGAAAAGACAAGCGAGGATGTTTCTGGTCACAGTGGGCATAGAAATTTTCCTCAGATCCTCCCAAAAATTCTGCTCCCAGCACCCAGAAGAGCTCCTAAATATTTATTTAGGGTAAAAAAAMCACTGAAACACCTGCAGGGAACCACACAGGTCACCTGCAGGCTCAGCAGAGGCTACTACAGCTTTACTCACAGTGCCTGCTCCACCCCTACTCTGCACTGAAGCTGCCAGACCTCTTCCCTCCCTCCAAATAAATGCTCCAAAAATTAAAATGAGCCCCAAAAAAAATCCACTTTTGGCCCATGTTTTGAGCACCTGCCAGCAGCGTGGGATCAGAGCTGAGGGGAGAGGAGGAGAGGGGAGGAAAAAAAGGAGGAGGGAGGMAAAAAAGGGAAAGAGAAAGGAGCCCTGGAGCCTCAGGGAAAAGCTTTTCCCGATTGCTGTGCTGCTGTTTCCTCTGGACACGCAGCAGGACATGGGCACTCCCTGTGTGCTCTGGGCAGCCCAAATTCCATCCTTTCCTGCATTTCCCTTTCCCTGCCTTTCCCAAGCCCTTGGAGCAGCCAAAGAGGGGTTCAGAGGAGCAGGAAGAGGATTTATTGTTTGCCTGAAGGGACTTTCTCCTCCTGGCACCTCTATTTTCGGGACTTTCTCCAAGGTAGCCGAATTGTTTCCTCTGGAAGGCTTTGATTTCTCAGGAAGGAGGAAATGGAGAGAGAGAGAGAGACAGACCCGGCCAGTTCGGAGATAAAAACCCCTGGAAGAGCCCTGTCAGGATATAATTCCAGAGGGAATAATGACACATTGTTTATGTGTGGAACGGGGACAGGGGGAAGGTGGCTGCCCAGGCTCTCAGCTCTCAGTTTTTATTCCATTTTCCAGAATTTATGCCCTTTTTGGGGCCACAATCAGTGGGGCAAAATGAACGAAATAGAAGCAAAACCGGCGCAGTTTCAGCCAGATAAGCAGTGAGCACCTGCAAGGAAATTTTCCACGCCCAAAACTACAGAGCAACCCTCAAGCAGGGATTTGGGAGGTAAAATTTCTAAAAATAGTAACAGAAAGGGGTAAAAAAACCCCTTTTTTTAACCAAAAGCTCCACACATCCCATGGGCCCTGTGAAATGTCCTTTCCTGGAAGGTGTCACCGCTCTGGGGACACTTTGTTGACTCAGAACCCGGTCAGATTTTCCACTGCTGATGCTGCTCTGCTCTTAGCTTGCATCTGGTCGTTAATTAAGGGCATTAATTGGCTCCATTTGTAATCAAAATGTTATTAAACATAAAATGTTGAATGAYGAGGAAGTGCTCCAACCTCCCTCTGAAAATCTGATTCTCCCTCCTTTCATTCCTCTCTGCTTTTTGCCCCAGAGAGAGCAGAAATGGGGAAAGAAATAACAGAAAGGGGGAAGAATAATAATAAAAAGGGAAAAATAATAATAAAAAGGAAAAGAATAATAACAAAAAGGGGTAAAAAAATAACAGAAAGGGGTAAAGAAATAATAACAGGAAGGGGRAAAAAAAGAASAGAAAGGGGTAAAAAAAATAACAGGAAGGGGTAAAGAAATAATAATAGAAAGGGGTAAAGAATAATAACAGGAAAGGGTAAGGAAATAACAGGAAGGGGAAAAAATAACAGAAAGAGGTAAAAAATAACAAAAAAGGGGTAAAAAAATAACAGAAATGGGTAAAGAAATAACAGAGAGGGGTGAAAGGAGGGAAAGGTGATCCAGCTCCTCCTCCCCTTCCTGGGATCCCTCACGGACACAGCAAACAAACCCAAAAGCAGCCACATTTTAGGCCCTTTGGAATTTCGGGGAGGGGATTCATCCCTGCCGGGACTGAGCAGAAAATCACGGGGCTGATGCTCTTCCCTGCTCTGGCATCAGCGTGGAATCCCTGCCAGGAGCACAGGRATGGACAATCCACAGTGGGAGATCTCCTTTTACTCCAGGGAATACCTGGAAAGCTCCATCCAGCTCCTCCTCACCTGACAGAGAGGGTGAAATCCCCGGGGTTGCTCTTGCTGGGCCGGGCCAGGAAGCTGCCATGGACACCCCTGGTCAGGAGGAGCTTCTCGGCCTCAATCCCGCTGATGTTGGGGTGGAACCACCTGGAAAACGCAAAAGGGACACGGGAAATGAGGGATTCCTGCAGGCACGGAGCCCTGCCCGGCCCCTCACCCCCTGCCGGGCAGCAGGATGTGGGAAAAAGGGAAATGGAGAGGGAAATGCAGAAATGGAGGGGGAAATGCAGAAATAGAGGCTGGACAGGGTGGTTTCCATCCAAAAGCTGGGTTTAGGCAGGGATTAACTAAACGCCGTGGCTAAGATCAGTTTTATGACTCTGTCGTCGAATTCCAGCTTCAATCCCATCCCTGGGGACAGGAGGGAGGTGCTGGCCAGAGCCTCAGGAAGAGCAGAGTGCACATCCAAACCCCAGGGAGAGCAGGAAAAGCACTCCAGGAGCTTTTTCCTCCCAGAAACAGGAGCAGGCACCACCCTCCTGGCAGGGACCCGGAGCAGCCACTTCCATTTCCAGGCTCTGGAGCCTCAGCTGGCATTAATTGTTAATTAATATAAATTCACATCTGACACAAGCAGGAGTCTGCACTCAGCCACTCCCGGTGATTCAGCCCCTTTTATCTCAATTATTCCAGTCCGCGCTTGCCCCTGGCACAAATCCCTCTTCCCATTCATTGCCCTCCTGGAAAAGCAGCAGCACATTCAGGATCTGGCACAGAAAAAAGGTGGTTCAGGTGTCCAAAGCAATGATTTTGCCCAGGAAATTCAAGTTTGTTCAATGTGGGTGACAACGGAACAGCCAGGAATCGCTCCAGGGGCGAGTGGCACGAAAAATTCCTGTCAGGAACAGCAGCCAGGGAAGGGGAGGAATCATCAGCAGGGCATAGGAAACATCACCAGGACACAAAAAAACCCTCATCAAGGAGACAAAAAACATCACCAGGGCACAAAAAGCATCATCAGGACACGAAAAGCATCAGCGGGGCACAAAAATACCTCACCAGGGTGCACAAAAAACCATCGTAAGGACACAAAAAACATCACCAGGGCACAAAAATACCTCACCAGGACACACAAAAAATCATCACCAGGGCACAAAAGTACCTCACCAGGACACAAAAAAGCATCGTCAGGGCACACAAAACCATCACCAAGACACAAAAATCCCCTGTGCAGACAGGAAGGCCGCACAGAGCCAGAGCACACGAAGGCCCCAGAGCGTGAGGGCGTGACCGGGGTGTCCCTCAGGGGGACAGAGGCGGCACCTGCAGCAGGAAATTCCAAGCGGGGCTCTCCCACAGGATTTCTTTCCACGTTCTCCCCGTTAAAAAGGTGCAGCCCAGGCCCTCGAGGTGGTTTGGATGCCTCAGCCCCAAAGGAGTGTGAGATTGGCAATTTTTTGCCTTCGTTTTTCAAATGTTCTGATTTAATTCCCTCGATCCAGCTGTTGGAATTCCCCCTTTTCTACTCACTGAGCTCCACTTTAACCTCAGCCTTTCCCACCGCTCTCCAAAGCCCTAAAAGTAGGAAAAAAAATCTCTTTAAAACTCCCTCTAATCAATGCAATTACCRGCCTGTGCATTACGGATGATTTTATTCTCATCAAACAATTTAAAATTCAATTGCAGGCCCAGCTGGAGCATTAAATCACCACCCCAAAAAGCAGCTCAGGTGTTGTGTGAGTGCCAGGCTTCCTCCTGGGTCAGAAAAAAAAGTGGTTTTTGAGCTTTTTTTAGCTGCTTTGCTCTGGTCCAGTGGAGCAGAACAACCCCAGAGAGAGCAGAAGCAGAGGAACGGTTGAGATGCAGTGAGAGGAATGAGGGCGGTGCAGAAGTTTGGGATGCTCTGGAGGTAAAAGGGAACGTAAAATACCAATRTTTCCATCCTCTGAATCCCTGGGAGTGCTGCAGGGCCAGGGAAGGAGGGAATTGGGGAATGAGGGAAGGAAAACTCAAGGAAAGCTCCGCTTTCCACTCGAACAGAGCCCCAAGGCCTMAAACAAGGCCTCGGGCACAGCCCAAACCTTGCCCCGGCTCCATTCCCGGTTTTCCCAGTTTTCCTCACCCCTCATCCCTCCCAGCCTGGCCAAAGGATCCTTCCCCACCCCATTCCCTGCTCCAGCAGAGCCTTTCCCAGCTCTCACCCCATAAAACCTCATTTCCCTGCGGCTGAGGCCCCACAGAGCCCTCAGCACCTCCCACACCTCCYTGCTGATCCCATATTGGCATTTCTTCCACTTTTTAGCTACAAATGCCACCCCGGCGGTGCCCGGCAGCCCAAAATCAGGATGTGGAAACCCACGAGGGATTTCTCAGCACGTAAAAGGGCGCTCAGGTGGGGCCAGGGCGAGGCAGAGGAAGAGATAAGGCAGCGACAGGGAGATAAAAATCGAATAACTCACCAAGCAACATCCTGCTGGGGCAGGGATCGCCTCTGCCCGGCTGCAGCAGCACCGAAAACCCCAGGAATTCATTCCTTAATCCCAACAAGGGAACTGCCAGCACCCCCTTTCCCAGCACAAGGAGAGAGCCAGCAGCACCCAGAGGGAATTTTTCACCGGAGAACCGTGCAGGGAATTCACCGGTGATGCTGAGGAGCTCAAAAAATCCCAATTCCCACCCTAAAAAAAACTCCCACCCCTGCTTGATGTGCTCCCGTTCCGCCGCAGGTGTCACCTCCCTGTGCCACCCCACAACCTCCCCACTTTGTCCCCTCGGTTTTCCCCCCGCTCAGAGCGATCGAATGGATTAAAAACACAATTCAGAAACACACCGAGAGAGCAGCTCCTACCTCACCATCCCCGGGCACGCCTCAGGGGCTCCTAAATCCACGGAAAACCACGGGGGAACCCCAAAAATCCGGGGTGGGGCAGAGCTGCTTTAGGATGCAGGAGGAAATTTGCTGCTTCCTGGGGACATCGCAGCCTCCAGCATCCCCCAGGAGCGAGTTTCCTTGGGATACCTTGGTTTTCCTTGGATTTCCTGGGGTTTCCTTGGGGTTTTGGGGGTTTTTTGGGGTTTTTTTTTGGGTACGGTGGCAGAAAAGTTTTCAAGCGAGGTGGCAGCGAGTTGTTGCCCCAAAAAGCAGCTCGCGGTGGCAGGGACAGGGGTGGGGACAAGAAAAGGAAGCTCTGGGTCTCTTATCTCGGTCTCAGAGCTGTGAGCTGAGCGCCGAGGAGGGGACAGGAGGTGACAGCAGCTCCCGGGGCTGGGGGAAAAGGAGAAAGAACCTAAAAACCACTCCTGGAATCAGCACTTCTCATCCCTGGAATACGAGGGGGAGGTGGATTTCTCCTGAGATTACCCAGCTCTTCCAAAGAGGAAATAATGCCGGGAATAAAATCCTCTCTCTCTCATCATTCCAGAGCTGAAACGCTGAAAACCGAGGAAGAGCCGAGCTGGGATGTGCCGATCCCGCTGTCCCCCCGCTCCTCCAGGAGAATCCTGAGGTTTCCTAAACCATCTCGGCTTCCCTGGTGGCTTTTTGGCGTTTTAGTTTCGGTTTGCAGGGCTCTCCTTTTGCTCCCCTGAGCGGGGTTCCAGCCCTTCCCTCTGCTCTGGCAGGATTTTGGGGGGCATAGAGGGATTTTGGGGACACACAGGGATTTGGGGGACACACAGGGATTTTTTGGGGACACACAGGGATTTTTTGGGGGGGGACACAGGCAGAACTCGTGTCCCCAGCCCTGCAAGAAGCCCAAAGTGACAGAGGACAAGCCCAAACTTCCAAACCCAGCCCCTCTCGTGGCTCAGCCAGTCCCAGGAAATTTGGGATCATCCCAACCCTACTGATCCAGTATCTCCCTCCTGCCTAACCCTGCCCGTGCCTACTCTTCTTATTAAAACAAGAATAAAAAATAATGATTAAAAAAACCGATATAAAAACCAGACAAAACCTGTTTTTAGGATGATGCCAAGGGCAGGAAAGTCCCAGAGGGGCTTTGAGCAGCCACCAGGCTGTGAGCAGGTTCCTCCTCAAATCCCAATTAATTAATTGATTAATTAATGAAATCCTTGGCTGAGGGAACGAGGCGGGAGCATCCCAGCTCATCCCACTTGGCACCGGTGCCAGAGGGAGGCCGGGACATTCCTGCAGGGTCATCCCTGCCCTGTGACCCCTCTGTGCCCCAGGAATCCTCAAATCCCGGGATTATATAACCCCCAGGAGCTAATTAAAAACTGGGAGCGTTATYCCGGCCCTGGGCAGGGTGACAGGACCAAAAATACGGGACAGAAATCCAGGAGAAAAATTCCCATCCCCTTTGAAGGGTGGCCAGGGCTATTTTTGAACCTGGCTGCAGCGGGAAAAACTGGAGAAGAGGGGGGGAAAAAAAAATTCCGTGGTTATAATTAGAATTTATAATTAGAATTTAATCAGGGATTCCAGAGGCTGCTGGGAATATTTTGGGAGGGTGGGAGGAAGCAGGAACAGCAAACAAATAAACACCTCCCAAAAAAAATCAAATCCGATGCAGGGATGCTGCAACTTGGGAATCAAATCTTTGTCACCTTCCCACCCTCTGGAAATCCCCCACAGCCAAAGGACACATCCCAAGGGGTAAAGAGTCACAATTATCCCAATTTTTGGGGTGTTTGGAGCGGGAGGAGGTTCCCAATTCCCGTCCTGGGGGTAATTCCATGATTATTTATCCCGGAGGAAACATCTCCAGGGGATGTTGCTCCTCACTCGGGTTTTCCCTCTGTTTCTGTGTCTGGAATCCTTAATGTTTAAAACACCTTCAAATCCCCTTCCTTTGGGATGTGCCTTTCCCTGCTGCCGGGGGTTTCCTCCCAGCACAGCAAATCCCAAATCCACACTCCCAATTCCCTTGGGAAGAGGCGGGGAGGCAGCAGCCACAACAAGGATCTGGTGGAATCCTCCCCACATGGAATATCCCCCACACGGAACATCCCATAAACAAAATATCCCACAAAATATCCCACAAACAAACGAGATATCCCATAAAATATCCCATAAACAAAATATCCCTCACACAGAATATCCCGGAATATCCCAGACATGGAATATCTCATCCATGGAATATCCCACACACGGAATATCCCAGAAACAAACAAAATATCCCACAAAATGTCCCTTAAACAAAATATCCCACAAAATATCCCTTAAACAAAATATCCCTCACACGGAATATCTCATCCATGGAATATCCCACACACAGAATATCCCAGAAACAAAATATCCCATAAACGAAATATCCCACACACAGAATATTCCAGAATATCCCAGACACGGAATATCCCATCCACAAAATATCCCAAGCACGGAATATTCCATCCCTGGAAGTGCCCCTGGATGGGGCTTGGAGCACCCTGGGATAGCCAAGGTGTCCCTGGATGAGTTTAAATCCCTTCCATCCCAGACCATTCCACGATTCCATGAGTTTTCCTACAAGGAACAGCCCCCTGCTCCTCTGAGCCCCCCAAATCCTGCCACTCCCAGTCCCAATTCCCCAAAAACCCCGGAGAGATCCTTTTCCTGCAGCTGGATCCTTCCCACCTGCCCGGGACACCGTGACAGCCACAGCCGCAGGAATTCCAGCAGCCCAGGAGGGAATTCCGGGATTCCAGGTCCATCCCTGCCCACGGCAAAGAAGATTTGGGATCAAACTGCGGCCGCAGGCGGCAGCAGGAGAAAAATCCACATCCAGGAAGTCCCAGTTCCTGATTTCCAGCCCTGCTTCATGCCAAGAATTTCCTGCTTCCCTCGGATCCGTGCAGGAAGCAGCTCCGGGATCCGATCCCACACATTTCCTGGAGCAGGGAATGGCACCAAAGAACCATTTTCCGTTTTCCATCCCTCGCCAGGGCGCTGCTTTTGCTCCAAAGCCCCCAAATTAAATATTTTTTACTGCAGGGAAAGGGTTAATTCATCCTTAAAGAACTTGGGAATGTTTCTTCCCATCAAATATCCCGGAGTGTGTGGCTGGGAATGGGGATTGGGGTGGAAACACAAATGGCAGGGTGTGGGAAATGAAGTTTTTAGGGATTGGGAAGCCCAAGGGGTGAGGATCAGGGATGCTGTGGAGGCCGGGATGGAGAATGAGAAATCAGGGAAAAATCAGGGATAAGCCAGAGAAAAATGAGGGGAAAATCAGGGATAAATCAGGGATAAATCAGGGATAAATCAGGGACCTGGGACAGGAAAGCTCCCAGGGACTGGGAGAATCCCAAATCCAGTCTGGGATTTCCTGAAGTCCGTGACAGAAATGGGAACACTTGTGGCATTACCCCAAAACCTGGAAATTTGCTCCCTTCACTCCCAGCGTCACATCCCAGCCACAGCATCCCAGGAAAAACAGCTGGAAAGCGAATTCCCTCCCCAAGGCTTTTCCAAACACATTTGAACTTCCAACAGCAAAAACGCGTTTCCAGGTCATCCTGAGGTGGGAAAGCACAGCCAGGAATCCCCCAAAACCCCCGAACCGGCTCGAGGAAATCCCCCGGGAATGCAGCAACACGGAGGGAAAACCCCATCCCTTGGATATCCGTCCATCCCTTTGGGAAGCACGGCCGGGAAGGAGAAGCGGGCAGGGATGATGATCCCAAGTGCCCCCGGCTCCTGCCACAACCGAGAAAACCAAGGAACAGATGCTCCAAAGTCTCTTTTTTTTCCCCCCAGCCCGCGGCCCACGAGGAGATTSCCAGGAATTTTGGGAGCTCGGTGCCGTTCTGGCGGCCCCGCTGCAGCATCCCGAGCCTGTGGGATGGGATGCTTGGAGCTTCCAGAGGTTTTGGGGTGCTCCGGGGAGAAACCGCCGGGGCGGCGACTTCAGCACGGCCACCGAGCCCCGAGCGGCGACAGCGGGAACACCGGGAAAACCGGGAAAACGGAGATACCGACACACGGGAACACCGGGAATACCGGGAAAACGGAGATACCGACACACAGGAACACCGAGAATACGGAGATACCGACACACAGGAACACCGGGAATACGGAGATACCGACACACGGGAACATCGGGAATACTGGGAACACGGGGATACCGACACACGGGAACACCGGGAACACCAGGAATACCGGGCACCGACGGGCACACGGATAACACGGGTACACCGGGAATATCAGGAACACCGGGAATATCAGGAACACCGGGAACACGGGCACCGCGGAACCGACCCTGCCGGGGGAGCGAGGGCAGCTCCGAGCCGGTGCCAGCGGTGCCCGGCGGCCACCGCTGCGGGACGCGCTCGCCGCGGGTCGGGACGGGATGGGATAAATTGGGATGGGACGGGATAAATTGGGATGGGATGGGATAGACTGGAGTGTCCGGGTGGCTGCGGGCTCGCTCCTCACCTGCGGGAGGTCATGGCTCGGTCCCGCTCCCGGCGCCGCTCCCGCTGCGACTGCCCCGCTCCGCGCCCGGCGGGCGCTGGGCCCGGCCCGGCGGGGAAACCCCTCCCTATGACGCGGGGGAATCCCCGCCCTCCGCCCCGCCCGCATCCCGAGCGCCCATCCCCGGATCCCGAGCGCCCATCCCTGAATCCCGAGCGCCCATCCCTGAATCCCGAGTGCCCACCCCCAAAGCCTCCGACCCATCCCGGTGCCCGAGCGCCCACCCTAAAATACTGAGCGCCCGTCCCCGCAGCCTCCATCCCATCCCCGAATCCCGAGCATCCATTCCCGCAGCCTCCATCCCATCCCCGAATCCCGAGCATCCATTCCCGCAGCCTCCATCCCATCCCCGAATCCCGAGCATCCATTCCCGCAGCCTCCAAGGCATTCCCGGCTCCCTGGAGTCGTTCCCCGTCCAGCCCCGCGTGTTCCCGGTATCCAGCTCCATCCCAGGCGGGGCTTGGCAGCACCGGAGAGTTCCCATCATGAACGGAGTCGTGGAATTGTTAGGGTTGGAAAAGATCCCATAAAAGACAGAAATCCTCCCAAAGAAATGCCCCGAATGCGGCACCTCCCACGAATCCTGGGTGAGAAAACAAAGGCAGCTGTCCAAGAGGGAATAAAAACCAGGACACAGCCACTGGCACCCCCCCAGTGTCCCCAGCGGGTCAAAAATAGCAGGTTTGGAGCTATAAAAAGACCCAGCGGATTCTGTGTCCGTTCGGGGAATCCCCGGGGAGCTGCCAGGGCAGGAGCCGGCTCATTCCTCAGGGATGAGGGCTTGGAGGGTGGCACAGCTTCCCTGGATCGCTCCCGGCACATCCACGGGGGCCAAATAACAACGCTGGGAATGGTGACCCCTGTCCTGCCCTTCCTGGTTTTCCTGGCACTGAGATTCCCAGTCCTGGGAGCTTCTCCCGCATCTTGGCTGGCTTGGATTTGTCATCCAGGATTTGTGGGAGATGCCGGATCCGGGGCATTTCTTTGGGGGAATTTCTGGCTTTTATGGGAAGCAGCATAAATTTGACATGAGCTAGGCCGGCCTGTACTAAACCCCCCCTCCAGCTGCCTTTTCCCTCTTTTCCCAGGACAAGGACGGGCTTTTTCTCCCAGGAAAACGCCCCTGGAAGAGGGAGAGGCTTGGCAAGGGTGGCACAATGAGGTCATTGTCACCGAGAGCCCGGGGGTGGCTCTTTGTCCATTGAGGTCCCTCCAGAGCCGGTGGGGACACAACTCCATCCCTGCCGGCATCCCAGTGACGCCTTTTCCCAAATTAGCAGCTCCCAAACGGCAGGAATTCCATGGTTTTGCCTCACTTCACTCCGCCTGGATGGAGCTGAGCTCCTTGCTGGACGGAATTCCCCAATTCCCACCTTTTCTGGCAGGGAGGTGACAGCAATTCCAGGAAAAGCTGGTCAGAGCTGGAATGTGGGTGCTGGAATATCCTGGGCTGGGAGGGATCATCCAAATCCAACTCTTTTTCCTTGCATGGGACACCCCAAAAATCCCACCTGGAAACGTTTATCTCAAAGCACATCCTGCTCGAGGCTGATTTTCCATGGATTTCCAGCAGGGAAAATGCTGCCATCCATGAGGAACAACCTCCAGGGGCATCACCTCAGTGCTGTCAGATCCAAGGGATGCAAAAATTCCCTGGAAAACGCCAGTAAAAGAGACAGAGGGAAAAGTGGAGATTCCCAAGAACTGAAACCTCTCTCTGGCCACAGAGGAGGGGAAGGAAAGGCACAAAAATCCTGCAAAACCCTGGGATTGGGGTTGGAATTTGTGGAAAAACTGAATTTAGGAAGCACCTGAAGGAGACCCTCTGCTTCGCCCCCCTCTGCCCAGCAAACAGCACCCAAAAAAAGCAGGAATTTCCTTTTTTCCAGGGAAAAAAACAAGCACCAGGCCCCTTAAAAACCTCTTTAATCGTTTCCAAACTTTATTTCTGGGTGATTTGACGAAAGACACGAGTTAGTAATGGTTACATCATGCTGCTCCTCTACCGTGCATCGCCCTTCGGAATTCAGCCAGCAGCTCCCAAAGTCAGGAATTCCTGAAGCCACACGGACATCTCGGGGGTTTTAAATTAAAGAAAAAGCCCCCCGAAAAAAAAATCAAATCCGGAAAAAAAACCTGACCTCAATGTCCTTTTTTTTTTTGTGGTTTTGTTTTTGGATGTAATGTTATTAAAATTAAAGCCCACGGCCCTAAGGGCGCTGCTGAAAATTCCGGCTGCTCCCCCACGAGGCCACAAAATTCCTGCTTTAAGGCATTTCCAAGCCCCAGCGAAAGCAGACGGAGTTTTTATGTTTATTTTGGTTYGGTTGTGGGCTTTGTGTTGGGTTTTTTTGTCGTTTCTTGGCTTCATTTCAGCGGCATTCCCGAAAATCAGCAGCTTCCCCGTCCCTCTGGAGCCGGCACATCCAGCCCTGGCTCAGCCCAGCTGGGAATCCCATTCCCAAAACACGGATTGGGAGCTCCCAGCTCCCTCCCTCCCATCCCACCCCATGCTCTCGGGATCGAAGCCCAGCATTTCCCACCAGGAATCCCAGTTTGGAGCCAGCAGCCACCAAAAATGGGGATTTTGGCACACCCAGAACCCCCCCAGCCACAGCAGAGCCCCCCCAGGAATATTTAACCCCTGGATTTTCCACAGGAATGTCACAGGTTGGGAATTCTATTTTTTTTTAAATCAAATTACACAAAATAAAAGCAGATCCAGGTGATTTTTCCATAGGTTTTTTTCCCCTCGGTTCCATCTTTGTTCAGAGCTCACCCTGAGAAAAGAAATTTCACTTTTCCTTGGCTCAACAGTTGGTGCCAAAACCCCCRTTTTTGATAGAAATTTAGGGAAAAAGTGCCCAATTCCGGCACCTTGGGCAGGAATTACCACCCAAAAGCCGGAGGGATCCTGCAGATGAATTCCCTAAAGTTGTTTTTCCACGGAGCAATCCCAGCCGCCAGCTGAGAGTGGGAAAGGGACACAGAGGCCCCAAAACACCAGGAAATCCTTCCCATGGAGAAGGAATCCCAGCGGAGGATGGGATCGTTTCTTCCAGAGCTGTGATCCATCTGTTCTTCTCCGGCTTCCAGGAGATCCAGAGGCTCCAGGCAGAGGTGCTGCCACTCCCAATCCCACCCCAGAAACTTCAGAACTGGCCTCAGAATTTTCCTTTCCAGGAAGAAAATGCTTAAAAATCCCCCCAAACACTCTCCAGCCCCGTTCCCATTCCCGCTGGAGCCATTCCTGCTGGGCTGGCAGCATCCAGAGGAGCGTGGAAGACCCAAAAACTCCAAGTCCAAGGTAAAAATTCCAAATTCTCTTTGTGGGAGAGGCTCCGGTGGCAGCTCYGCATTCCCAGGCTGGGAGCCAGAGGCTGGAAAACGCTGTGGGTCATGGAAGGACACATCCAAGAGATGTCTGAAAAGGGAAAAGGGATCCTCCCAGCCCCTTTGGAAGAGGGAGAGCATTCCCAGCTCTGGGAGAGGAGCTCCAAGTGATCCYCAGCATGAGGGAGGCCGAGGCTTGGAGGCCTCGGGAAGAGCAGCCGGGGGGTTYGGGACACGTCCGGATGAACACAAAGTGTGGGAATGAGGTCTCCCAGCTGCTCCTGCATGTGTCCAAGAGGAAAAGGAGGAGGAGAACCGCTGGAAAAATCCACATTTTTCCCCTCCCGGCACCTCTCAGTCCAGCAAAGAGTCACGAGACAAGCACAGAGCGAAGCTTTGGCCGCCTGGCCGGAGCAGGCCCGGCTCTCTCCCTTCCAGTGCGTGGCATCCCTGATGTGAGCAGAGCTCGAAGGAGAAAAGCACTTGAGATCCTTACACACATAAATTACAGTGAGAGGAACGGGGGGCAGGAGGAAATCGGGTGAACACAGGGCCAGGAGAAGGTTTGGAAGAGCCAGACCCCGGAGCAGGGCGGGAATTCCCCACACAGGAGGGGCCGGGGCCGGGCAGTGAATCCGTGAGGGGCCTCGCCAGCACCAGCAGCGTTTCCCCCACAGGGGCACGAACAACCCCCCAAAAACACCAGGAAAAAGGGGGAAAACCCCCCCAAAAAAAAGAAGCTTCAAGTATGAAGAAGATTTTCGCTGCAGTGGGAGAGTTCTTCTGTCACTTCTCGGAGCCTCGAAGGTCGAGGTTTGTCGCGTGTCGCTGCTRTTTGGGCCGAGTCTCACCGCCCCGCACGGGCTGCAACCCAAAGAACCCGAAAGAAAAAGGGGTTTCCTGCCCTCTCTGCCCCCCCCCAAAAATATAAAAAGCAATAAGTTTACAAAAATAGAAAATAATTACAGCAATAGGCAGGAGGGAGGGGGAGGGAGGGAGGTCCCTGGGCTCTATTTGGCCGAGCAGTGCAATATCCGGGGCTGGTTCAGGGCGTCCTCCAGCAGGTGCAGCTCCCGGCGGTCCACGAGCACGTCCCGGATGCAGCCGATGAAGCCGGTGCTGAAGGCTTTGGGCAGCCTGTGGGGCACGCTCGGCTTGTCCAGCCCCCCTGGAAACGGCACGGGGTCAGGTCAGGGCAGGGCACGGGGGACAGGGGACAGCCAGACTGGGGACAGCACTGTCACACACTCCCACAAGGTCACACAGCCACACGCTGCCACCACTGSGGTCTGTTCTTCCCTGGGAGGGTGAAGAGGCCCTGGAACGGATTTCCCAGAGGTGCCTCATCCCTGGAAGTGTCCAAGGCCAGGTTGGACGGGGTTTGGAGCACCCTGGGACAGTGGGAGGTGTCTGCGAGTGGCACTGGAGGGGCTTTAAGATCGCTTCCAACACCAATTATGGCTCTAATTCCCAGTTACCCCCTCAGGGGACACGGTGCCATGGCAAGGAGTGGCACTGGTCCCTCAGCGTCACCAAACAGCATTTGTAGGAATTTTGAGGCCACGGTGTGGTGCTGAAGGAAGGGAGGGACACCCGCATCCCGTTCCAGCTCTGAATCCTCAGCCAGGGACACGGGAATGCTCTCCCTTCCCCCGGACTCACCCAGCCACAGCGCCCCGTCCGTGTCCAGCTGGGTGGCCCCAAGAGGGGAGGAGCCGGTGATGGGAGCTTCATTCCCAACCTGGAGGGAGCCTTCCCTCTGGACCCTGCTCCCGAGGGAGGGAGGAAAAACAGGAATTAATGACCAGCCTCAGGGGTAAAGGCCCGGAGCTGTTCCCTGTAAATCCCGACACCGGGAAGCACCAGTGCTTTTCCAGCTGTGGAGCTGAGCATCCCTCTGGATGCAATCCTTGCCCTGGTGCCACCCAACCATGGGGACTGTCACCTCCAGCACCCCTGTGGCATCCCACAGAGCCACCCCAGCCCTGCCAGATCCCGCGGCAGGAATCCCTGGCACTCCAGGGGCGTGATCCCTCCCCRCTCCCACCTCCCATAAAAATAAAAAAGGGCTGGCTCGCTCCCACCGGGAACAGAATGTGAAACCCTCAGAGATCCCAAACCCAAGGCACGGCCCTTCCACGCCTCCTGTCTGTCCCCTCTGACATTTCCCGGCGTGTCCCAGCAGGGCAGGGCCTCCCCTCTGTTCTCATCCAAGGAGAGATCCTTGGGGATCACCGGGCCGTGACTCAGCCGCCTCATTCCCATCCCGATCCCGATCCCGATCCCGATCCCGCTGTCCCCCCTCACCTGGAGGCTTTGATGTGGATCCACTGGTTGGTGTTGACGGGGACCGTGGAGCGCAGGGTGACGGGTTTGGAGCCGAGGTCGTAGCTCAGCTGCACGAAGCCATCCACGATGGCCAGGGCGATGTAATCCGACTTTTCCAGCCCCTTCCCGCTCCACAGGAGCAGCCCCTGCGTGGCCTCGGTTTTGATGCTGAGCTCGAAGTGGTTGGACTGCAGGGCCTTCTCACTGCGGGGAGAGCAGAGGGAAAACGGGGCTGGAAAAGCAACAGGAGGCTCCTGGAGCAGCTCCTTGGAGCAGCCTCCTCCTCCTCCCAGGGAGCTGGGATAGCCTCCATCCCATTCTTGGGACTGGAACACATCCATGGGGTCTGTCCCCACCTGCTGCCCTCAGGAGTGGCAGATTTTGGGATAACCTCCACCCCACTCCTGGGATACACCTCAAGGGTGGCAGATTTTGGGATAACCTCCACCCCACTCCTGGGATACACCTCAAAGGTGGCAGATTTTGGGATAACCTCCATCCAGCTCCTGGGATACACCTCAAGGGTGGTGGATTTTGTGGTATCAGAATTCCTGTGGGAGTGGATGGGAAGCTCCAAACCAGGCCAGAGGATCCAAGGAACGGCCCTGKAGGTCTCTGACCCAGCTCCCACTCTTGGGAACACCAATCCCCATCCTCAGCTCTCCTGGGATTCTCCCCAAGATCCAGCTGGAGATTCCTTGTTTTTGTCCTCATGGAGCACAGTCCCTGCCAGCTGTGCCGTGGCAGCCTTGGCACCCTGGGACCATGACAGGAAGGGGATGGAGGCAACAAAACCTTCTCTAGGTGTTTGCCCAAGGGAGGAATGAAGGGAAGATGGGATTTTCCCCATATTTGCATCCCGATTTTTGCCTCTGGAACGGGCACGAGGCTCCTGGCAACAGGTGGAGTGACCACCCACGGCTGGGACACACAGACCGGACAACAGGGACAACACAGAGAGCTCTTTATTCCCAAGGGATGCTGCATCCAGAGGGCAGGACAAGGCCTGATGCCCTTGCAGGGTCACTCAGCCCGGGGCTGGTGGCTCTTGGCTGTCCCTGCAGGGACAGGGGTCCCCCCTCTGCAGAGCTCATCCCTCAGGGATAAAAAGCAGGGACAGGGACACACAGGACACACACAGGGACACGGGGACATGCTGAGGCACGGGCACGGCACGAGACGGGGACAGCCTGGCACACTCACCTGGGCTCCGAGGGGAAATCCAGCGCCTCGGGACTCGGATGGGGGAAAAAAGGGGAGCGTGCCATAAGCGCGGGGCAGCAAGGAGACCCTTCCCTTCCTTCCTTCCCTTCCTTCCTTCCTTCCTTCCTTCCTTAATTCCTTCCTTCCTTCCCTCTCCTACCCCACTGGGAACAGCTGCAGCTCTTCACCCCACACAGCTTCCAAGCAGGAGCTGCCTGGAGCGAGCTGGAGAGCCAGGAATTGTCCCCTGGATGAGCCTCCTCCAGCCATGGAAACACCTGTGGAAGTGGGGGCTGGGGCARGGAGGGAATATCCAACCTGTGCTGGGCATGGAGTCGGGTTTGGGAGGGGCTGAGGGAGTGGGGAAGGGGCTCAGCCTGGAGAAAAGGAGCTYGGGAAGGACCTTTTTGCTCTCCACAACTCCCTGGCAGGAGGGGACAGCTGGGGCAGGCTGGGGACAAGGGACAGAAGGAGAGGAAATGGCCTCAGTGGAGGTTTGGATTGGATATTTGGGAGAATTCCCTCAGTGGAGGTTTGGATTGGATATTTGGGAGAATTCCCTCAGTGGAGGTTTGGATTGGATATTTGGGAGAATTCCCTCAGTGGAAGGGCTGCCAAGCACTGGAACTGGGGTGGAATCTCCAAGCCTGGAAGCGTTCACAAAACCACATCCAAAAGTGCCACATCCACACAACTTTTGAGCACTTCCTATCCCTGACCACCCTTCCAGAGAAGAAATTTTCCCAAATATCCAACCCAAACCTCCCCTGGTGCAGCTTGAGGCCGTTTTTCCTCATCCTGCCCTTGGGATGCTTCAGGATGAGCTCCTCTCTTGGATGTGGAATTGTCACATGCGGCCTCTGAGTCAGCCCTGGGGCACTCGGAGGACAGGGAGTGCAGGGAAAAGGGGAAATCCAGGAGCGCAGCTGTCCCTGCAAGTGTCACAGGCTCCAGGTCCTGCTCATTCAGCCCTAAATAAATGTAAACTATAAAAATGGATGTCCCAGTAAAAACCAGTGCGGGCATGTCAGGGCTGGAGGAGCTGTGGGAATGTTGGTCCTGCCCAGAGCACGCCCTGGAGGAGGAAAAATCCACTTTTATGCAGCCTGGCAGGGCTGCAGCCAAGCCCAGCAGGGGAAACTGGGAGAAGATCCCTCCCAGGATGGGGCAGCACAGCCCAAACTGGCTGGGAAAAGGCTGGGAATGGTGACATTCCCTCTGCAGGGCACTGGGACAGGCAGGGTCACTGGCAGGGGTGTGGCTCAGGGGGGTGCACAGGGACAGTTGTGAGGTCGCAGTGCTGGAGGGCACTGCCCAGCTTAGGAGGATGCTCAAGATAATCCTAAAAATCCTAAAAATCCTAAAAAGGCCTTTCCAGCCCCTTCCGGTGCTGTGAGCATGCAGGTGATGGCTCTGCAGCCCCCCATGCACAGGCACAGCTCAGCCCCCACGGCCCTGCCCGGGCCCAGCGGGCGCAGAATGAGGTGGGATGGGATGGGATGGGATGGGGCAGGCAGGGATCCCTCCAAATTCCCCCTTCCCACAGCAGGGAATGCTCCTCATGGAGCAGGGCAGGACAGACACACAGACAGCAAATCTCAGCTGCCCGGGGATTTGGATTTCTCCCCATCCTCCTGCCCTGATCCTTTTTCTGACCCCTCATCCACATCGGAGATGTTTTGAGGGGTTCCCAGTGCCCAGCCCGGCCTCCTCCAAAGCCACATCCATGCTGGAAAAATGAGGGCGGGATCAGCACCCTGAGTTCCCGTCTCCAACACCTTCGGCTGCTGCCGGAGCAGGGAGCCACGGGAGTTTTCCTTCCCTGCGCTCATCCTTAAACTCTCTTCAAATCGTGCTCGAAAATTAAATTAAGGCATGCCGGGGGGACAACAGCTGGATGCGGCAGGGCTGGGACAACAGCTGGATGTGACACATCCAGGTACAGCAGCTCCTGTACGGCCCCACGAGCTGCTGTCAGCACCCGAGCCCTCCTCCCCGCTGGAATGGGAATATTTTCCCACAAAAGACGCCGGGAGAGGCCGCAGATTCCTCCCCCCACTCTTTCCCGGAGCTGSCCCGGTGTTTGGGGTGGCGCTGGGGACGCGGTGAGGGCGGGCGGGCGCGGCGGGGCCGTACTTACGCTGGGATCTCATTGCTCAGGTGGCTTGAAAACAGAGAAACAGCGACATTGAGAGGGGACAGACACACAGACAGGGACAGACACCAGCTCCACACGGACACCCCCCCGCAGGGCTGGGAAACTGGGAATGGGACAGGCAGATGGACGGGATCCCATCCCAGACCCTCTCCCAGCGCCCTGGAGGTGGGAATTAACCCCAGTGGGGAGGGAGGAAGGGCACTGGGCAGAACTCCCAGGAGTCTCCTGAAGGAGACATTTCCAGCCTAGAGGATTTCAAGCAGCATTCCCAGAGGGAATTCCCAAGGACCAGCACAGCCACGGACACCGCAGGGTCCTCCCCAGCACGGGGGATGAGCAGAGGCTGGGACAGTCACACGTGTCCCAAGGCAGAGATGTCCCATCCTGCTGGCAGCTCCATCCCCATGGCATTTCCAGCCCGGGACACGAAGGATCCGGCTCCATCCCATTCCCAAACCAGGCTGGGCTAAGCCAGGAGTTTCCTCCAGGCAGCAGAACCACAGCCAAGCCTGSAGCTGGGAATTTGGGGGGAAAACACTCTGCCAGCAGGGCAGCTTTGGAGGGAAGGACCGGGAACAACTGGCCCCGGTTTGGAGCTCCTGGATCCCGGCTTTTCCTCCTGGAATGAGCCSGAATTCCTGGTTTGGGGCTCGGCTCAGCGCAGCAGCCAAGGTACCTCTTAGTGACAGCGTTGTGGTACTCCAGGTACGTCCTGCCATCGAAGGCCACGGCCTCGGCATCCCCCGCTGCCTTCTCGATGATCACTGAGGGGGGAAAAACAGGGAGGTGGGAAAAGGAGCTGTCAGGGAAAGGCAGAAAATTCCTGTCCGCGCCGGGACTCTGGGAAAATCCCCCTTTCCCCACCGAGCACCCCTGGCAGGACACAGACACACCCAAAGCTGTGTCCCCTGGGAAATGTCACCCCCTGAGGGGTCTGAGTGGCTTTAGAGATTTGCAGCATTTCCCCGTTTGGCAGCCAGGAAAGGTCAGTTTAAACTGGAATTTTGATTTATTGGGTTTAAATGGAGAGAGAGGAGGTTTAGGTGGGATATCGGGAAGGAATTCTTCCCTGGGAGGGTGGGGAGGTACCAACGCAGAGAAGTGTGGATGGCCCATCCCTGGAAGTGCCCAAGGCCAGGCTGGAGCAACCTAGGAGAGTGGGAGGTGTCCCTGCCCATGGATGGGGTGGGAAAGGATGGGATTTAAGGTCCTTTCCAACCCAACCCATTCCRTGATTCCCTAGCCCAGCTCTCCAAGGGTTTTCCTCTCAAAGAACATCCTGATTTGTGCTCCTTTTCATCCTAACCCCTGCTGGATGTGCTRAACTTCTGCAGGAGCTTTCCCAGGTTTTCCATCTGATTTAGGATCCCTGGGACAGTGTGAGGTGTCCCTGCCCGGGGAATGAGAGCAGCTTTCAATCCCTTCCGACCAAACCATTCCGTGATTCCATGAAGGACAAGAATTCCAGCTTGGCCTCGACGTTGTCCTGCTGCCACCAGGACGGCTCCAGTGCCATGTGGGTGAGGGGCCACCTCCAGCCCCCCATGGCCACCTCCAGCCCCCCACGGCCACCCCCAGCCCCCCGTGGCCCCTCACCCTTCTCGCAGTGGGCCCCAGAGAAGCCCCTCTGGCAGGAGCACTCGTAGCCCTCCATGCTGGGGCTGCAGGAGCCCCCGTTCTGGCAGGGGTTGGGTTTCTGGGTGCAGGGGTGGCCCCGGAACGGGGAGATCTCCATGGCACTGCGGATGTTCTGCTCCGTCAGCACGGGCACCCCCTGGACCGAGATCTGCAGGGAGGAGAAACGGAGTCAGCCACGAGCTGCCCAGGCCCTGGGATGGATTTCCCGGAGGAATCGTGGATGTCTCATCCCTGGAAGTGTCCCAGGCCAGGATGGTGGAAGCGTCCCTGCCCATGGCACAGGATGAGCTTTGAGGTCCCTCCAACCCAAACCAGTCTGGGACTCTCTGATGGTCCTTCACTGCCACCTCTGGTGATGTAGGGACACCKGGCAGTGTCCTTGGGGACGAGAGGAGATGGGAATCCATCCCTAAGATGGGAATCCATCCCTGAGGTGGGAATCCATCCCCAATTCCCACGTGTTCCTGTGACCCCACGTTCCCCTCCTGTCCCCCACTGGGGCCACTTTTCGACCAGGTGTGCTCCCCACGCCAGGACAGCTCCCAGGTCCATCCCAGGGCAGGTGGGACAGCTCCCAGTGGACACTGGGCTGTCCCAGCTGGACACTGGGCTGACCACCAGGACCTCACCTTCTGCACAGCTCCCTCGAAGCCGCTGGAGATGGCGGCTGCTCGAGCCAGCTTGGAGAARTCCGGGGCTCCCCCCACGTAAAACGGCTCCTTCAGGTTCAGCACCATGTGAGGCATCTGGGGAAACAGGGAAAATCACGGAGAAAGTGTCAGGGTGTCCCTGGTTGTCCTGGGCAGGGCCAGGAGTTGGGCYTGATGRTCCTCRTGGCTCCCTTAATTTGGGATATTTCATGATGTTTTATTTTATGGTATTTTATTTTATGATGTTTTATTTATGGTTCTACGGATGGAGCCTCCAGGAAACCTCCTCATGCCAAGGACTGCGAGGTCCCACCCCCAGTGGGCACCTGGGAAAGGTTTCCCGTGGATTGAATTTTGGGGAGAGGCTGTCCCAACGCCCTCGGGTCTGGAGGGGGGCTCTGGTTTCGTGTGACCCCAAAACTCGAGTACCCAAACATCGCTCCGAGCCTCTGCAGGGCTGGTGCTCAATCCCAGCGCATTCCAGAGGGATCCAGCCTGGCTGCTCCAGGTTTGAGGGGGTTCTCCTGCACCCCATGGCTTGAGGAGGTTCTCCTGCACCCCACGTGGTGGTTTTGGAGGAGGAAATTCCCTCCTTGCTGCCGCCCTGCTGGAAAATCCCAGGTGAGGCTCCAGCCCCGGGAGCGACGCCCATTCCTGGGAATTCTCTGGGATGGAGCCAGGGCCACAGCAAAGACGGGGTGATATGGATCACTAACTAATGTTTCGTGGGATTAACACACAAAAAAAATGACCGGATTAATTGGAATGCTCCCGAAACAAAACACAACAACTGGCTGGGAATGAAGGAGGAAAAGGGAATGAGCGGCTCTAAACTACAGGGATCCTAAATCAGACGGGAAAGGGACGGGGTGGAACACTGAGATCGGGATGGAAAACACGAAAGAAAGGAGCGAGGTGCCAATGGCAGATGAGATGGAGGCGTGGGGAGGGTCATACTTATCTGTACCTTACGGGATTTCTGGGATCCAGACAGCAGGGGAGGGAAAAATACAAAGGAAAATCAAAGGGAGAGAGAGAAAAAAAAAAAGAGAGAGAAAAGGGACATCAGTGGGGTGACATCGCAACAGGCAGGGCTGCCACAGCCCCGCTGCCGCCGCGGCTGGGGGGCTCAGGGGGGTGGCAGGAGGTGGCAGGAGGTGGCAGGAGGGTCACTGCCACCCAGGGAGCGGCTTCGCTCGGAGAGGAGCTTCAAAAGAGGAGAGTGAGGGGAGGAAAAGTCCCTGTTTTTGCAGGAGTGCTGCGGTTCCGGGTGGGTTTGGGGATGAGTTCAGCAGCAAGCGGGGCTTTTCCTGCCTTCTCAGCTTCCTGGCTGGAAAGGGGGAGGGAAGGGACCCCCAGGAACGCAGCGACAGAAGCACGGAGGGACAGGGGATGGGGAGAGGTTGGAGTCGGAGAGGGAAGCTCYAGCTGGGACAAGAGGAGAGGAGAGGAAGCACCCATGGATGCAGCAGCAGCGGCGCCACGAGGCTTTCCCTGCTCCGTGAGCTCCTCCCTGTGCTGGGGGGCTCCTGACACCCCCTAATTAACAATGGAATTATTTACCCGCGGGTGCCTCACGTACCTGTCCCAGCACAGGGACCTGAAATAAGGGATGGGGGGTCCGTGTGAGCGTGGGGGGCTCATCAAAGGCATTCCTGAAACCTGGCTGAGCTCTGTGTGCAGCRACAGGGAGGGACGAGGGGCTGGAAGCTCCTGTCCTGCAGGAGATCCTTCCCTCCCCGGGTCCTGCCCACTCCTCCACCCTTAAAACCACGACTGAAAGCCCCGGAGCCTGGGAAACTCCTCCCACACATCCCCAGAGCCCTCCCGGACCCCCCAACTCACCGGGGACTCCCCCATCACCCTCTCGCCRTTGTTGACCCTCAGGACGCCCTTGCGCCCGCTCCTCTCCAGCAGGACGCTGATCCAGGTGTTGAGGGGCACTGGCTCCTTGCTCCTGCGGGGGAAAAAAAGGGAAGAGAAGGCTCCCAGGTGAGAGCTCTGCCCTCGGAACCTGCAAAGACAGCACTGGAAACCTGCCCTGAGCAGGCAGGGCCGCCCCAGGCTCACCTGAGCACGGCTGCCCCTTTGCCCAGGTCRTATCTGTACTCCAGGTGCCCCTCGTGCAGCGCCAGGGACACAAAGTCCCCTTTGCCATCGGTCTTCTGGCCGTTGTAGAAGATCATCCCGCTGGGGTTCTTGGCCAGGAACACCACTTCCATGGACATCTTGTTCCTGAGGAAACAAGGATTRTGGATACCCTCCCATCCGGCTGCTCTCTTGCTCCATCCCCGCCTCCCTTGGGATAACCCTGCCAGCCCGGGACTGTGGGCGTGGCACGGATGCCACCCCCGGCAGGTGAGGGATGCCCCTCATGCTCGGGGCGCTGTGGGGTGGGGATTTCCCCCTCTGCCRCCCCTGTCCCTGGCACTCACTGCAGGTCAGGCACGAAGCTCTGCAGCCCGTTCAGCTCCAGGTAGGAGAAGCCGTTGAACTCGGGCAGGAAGGGCATGGAGTGGTCCTGCTCCGTCACTGGGCACACAGGGGGCAGGGTGAGGGACACGCGGCACGGCGGACGCCCCAGAGCCTCGCCAGGCTGGGGACATCAGCGCCGGGATCCCGCCCTGCCCCAGGGGATGCCCCGTCCCACCTCGCTCGCAGAACTCCCCTTCGCGGCCCATGGGGCAGGCGCACAGGGCCCCCTTGTCGGGCAGCACCAGGCAGGTGGCAGAGACGTGGCACGGCGAGGGCTCGCACGGGTTCCTCTCGAAGGCGCACGTGGGCCCTGCGGCAGGACAGGCAGCTCGGCACCACCCCACGGCCACCAGCACAGGCCCGTGTCCCCAGTGTCCCCAGTGTCCCCAGTGTCCCCAGTGTCCCCCCTCCTGGCTCAGGTGGCTTTCCACGAGCCGGGAAATCCCACAGAATCCCAGAGTGAGCCAGGCTGGAAAAGACCTTTGGGATCATCAAGTCCAACCTGTGACCCAACACCTCCTCACCAAGCAAACCCTGGCACCGAGTGCCACCTCCAGGCTTTGTTAAACCTCTCCAGGGACGGCGACTCCACCCCTCCCTGGGCAGACAATTCCAGTGCCCAACCCCTCTTCCAGTGAAGAACTTCCCCACAGTGAACCCCACAAACGGCACGGCACCGCACCCCTAAAACACCTTTTGGGGACATCATTTTACTGCCCCTGAAGGGGACATTATTTGGGGCACAAGAACACCCAGATCCTGTCCCTTATCTCCATATTCCACCCTGAATTTATCAACCTCACTGGACATGGCTTCACCCTCCACAACAATCCCAAACGTTGTGGGATCCCGGGGGGGCGGAGACCCCGCAGCGCCCATCCCCGTACCCGTGTAGGCGTCGCGGCACTGGCAGTGGAACATCTCGGCCTCCTTGGCGTGGCAGATGCCGCCGTGGTGGCAGGGGTTGGGCTCGCAGGGGTCGTTGCCGCACTCGCCCACGGCGCTGCCGTAGAGGACGTCGCCGGCGCCGTCCCGCAGGTCGTACACGCGGTTGTTGATGCCCAGCACGCGGATGCAGCCCCGCAGGCCGCCCGTGGCCGTGGTGCGCTCGGTCACCCTGAGGGGGGGACACACGAGGCGGGGTTTGTCCCCATGGCGCGGCGGGGAGCGCGGCCGGGCGGCGCTCAGAGTGCCAGGGTGGGCACGGTGGGGGAGACTCCATGGTCGAGCTCAGGGTGGGAGCCGTCCCTGCCTTGTCACACTCACGGGGACGGTGCCACCCTCACGGGGACAGTGCCACCCTCGCGGCCCAGTGCCACCCCCCGGGCCCAGTGCCACCCTCACAGTGCCATCTGGTCGTCGGGCGCTCCCCCGATGAACAGGTCGGTGTCCAGGTTGAGGCCGTCGGTGCCCGGGGGGCTGTCCCCGCTCACGTGGGGCTCCCCGTCCACGGCCAGGGCCCCGCTGCGCCGGTTCCGGGTCACCACCAGCTGGTGCCACCGGCCCGGCTCCACGCGGACCCGGCTGGTGATGGTGCCCGTGCCGGAGCCGGTGTTAAACCTGGGAGGGAAAAGGCGGTGTTTGTGCCCAAAGGTGCCAACTGCGCCGTGCCAGGGGTGACGTGGCACTGGGAGCACTTGGGGACCCTCTCCTTCCTTCCCTCCTTCTCTCCCTCCCTCCTTTGCTCCTTCTCCCCCTTCCTCTTTCCTTCCTTCTCTCCCTCCCTCCTTCTCTCCCTCTCCCTCCTTCTCTCCTTCCCTGCCTCTGCTCTGCCCTCCCCGTCCCCTCATTCCAAGCCCACCCCGTTGGATTTTGGAATGCAAAAAAACCCCACTCTGGTGCTTTTTTCTCCCTTTCCTTTTTTCCCCTCTCCGCGTTTCTTTTCCCAGCTCAAAAAAACACCCCCACCAAAAAAAGATCTCTCGCTCGCCCAAAACAACCARCCTCCCACACCTCGGAGCTTTTTGAAATTCCAAGTGAGCCAAGTGAGTTCACTGTGCTGAAGAGAGGGAATGAGCTCCCTCAGTATTCCAGCTACATCCCAAAAAAACCCCCTCCYGATTTTTGTGCACTTTGAGGCCTCTTTGGCTGCAAATTCCCCCTCCTGCCTGCTGCTCTCCCCGCCCTGGCCCTGGCGCTCACCTGAGCTCCACGAAGCCGCCCACGAGCGCCAGCGAGATGAAATCCTTGCCGTGGTTCTGGGCGTTGTAGAGGAGCAGCCCGCTGGGCTCCAGGGCCCGGAATTCCATGGAAATCCTCACCGTGTGGTAGGCCTTCATCATCTTGAAGGCCAGGTAGGACTTGCCCCCGAAGCTGGGGATGAAGTACCTGATGGCTGCGGGGCCGGGGAGGGGACACAAGGACGGAGCAGTGAGCGCCTGGCACAAAGCCGGGAAYGTTTTCCTGCCTGGAAAGGCCAGGAAGGGGCTGGTGGCCCCTCTGAGGCCACATTCCTGGGAAATGATCCCTGTCAGCACCTCTGAACACTCGCAGTGGTGCCCACAGACCCCATTACCCCCAAAAATGCTTCGGAAATTGGGATTACTTCATCCAGAGGTCTCCCGACCAGTTCCTCCCAGTTCAAAATCAGTGCTGCTGCTCCTTCCCATCCCCTGCTCCCAYAGCTCCTCCAAACTCAGCTTCCCTGCTCCTTAATTTTCCTCTCTCCTCCCCAAAAACCTGAMAGATTCCCATCCATCACTCCTGGCTTTTCCTCACTGCAGCCGAYGTTTTCCAAAGGATCTGGGAGGCCAAATCCCATTAAAACCAACAGGGCTGGACACCCACAGCTTGGAGAGCTCCAGGTGATGGCTTTAGGGCGGAAGTTTTTTGGGAATGAGCCCGCCCAGAGCCCCTGGTGTGACCCCAAAGTGCCCGGGGGAGCTCCCAGTAATGCCCAAATCCCGGCTGGAGCAAGCTGGCACAGGGAGTGGCATCCCCACCCAAGGCAGGGGGTGGGAAGCGACATTTCAGGCCCTAAATTTGGGGTTTTTCGGAGCATCACCTACGTTTCTCACACACGGCCCCTCCTTTCCCCGCGGGGCAGCTGCAGGTGAAGTCCTCGCCGTCGTCCTCGCAGGTGCCACCGTGCAGGCAGGGGTGGGACTCGCAGGGCCGGGGGGGTCTCCTGGTGCCAGGGGGCTGCCGGGTGGGCTTCCTCCTGCCGCTGCCAGGGCTGGTGGAGCTGGGCCTCCTGGTGCTCGCCACGCCCACGGCCTTGGGGCTGCCTCTGCCCGCGGGCTCCGGGCGGTGGCCGAGCGCCGCGGTGGCCGTGGGGACCCGGCGGGTGGTGGCCGGGGCCATGGTGGTGGCCGTGGTGGTGGTGACGGTGGTGGTGAAGAGCCGGGGGATCCAGTCTGGAATGTGGCAGATGGTTGGGGTCAGGTGTGGGTTTGGGTTGGGTTAGAGCCCCCCCGGCATTTTGAAAGCCTAAACCAAGCGAGGGGCACTCGGCACAGCCGCAGGGACTCACCAAAATCCATGAATTTGATGTGCTCCTGCTGGGGCTTCTTCACCAGGATGGTTTTTTTCTTGGAAGCTCGGATCTGCTTCAGCAGGGCCCCCTGGATATCGGCGGCCGTGTAGGATGTGGCTGATCCCAGCCAGGAGCGGGGAAGGAGGGAAGGGAGAGTGAAGATTCGAACAGAAATTTCCCTCCCAAATCCCTCGTTTCCCAAGGAAAAGAATCCTCCTTTCCCAAGGAAAACGCTCCCAACTTCCTTAGGGAGCAGCTCCTCCCAGCTCTGCTCACATCGAAATTTTTCAGGACAGAAGACACAACCCCAGTGAGTTTTAGGATGGTTCTTTCCTTCTCCTCCCCACGCAGGGTTCTCCAGCCGGAATTCCCGCTGGGAATGCCCCAGGGAATGGCCCTACCTGGGTCAAAGTGGGCCTCCACGATGACCCTGACAGCGCTGCTCTGCCCCAGGTCCCGCACTCGGATGCTCTTGAAATCCTTCCTCACGTCAGAGCCACGGAAAAGCTCATCCAGCTGTGGGGGAAGGAGGAAAGGGAACATCCTGGTCAGTGGGAAAATCCTGGGATGGGGATCCTGCCCAGGGAAAGATCCTGACTCTCAGCCAGGCTTGGATTTGCTTCCAAGCGTTTGCAAGGCATCCCRGTGAGAGGGAACAGGGGCTGCTGTGCTGACAGTTCCAGCTGGTCCCTGTTCCTTATGGCAAAGGGAAGAGCGRGATCCATAAATAAAGTGGGACGTGGCAGCGCTGGGCTGGATTTGGTGATCTTGGAGGGCTTTCCCAGCCTCGATCCTGCGATTCCCTGACTCCAGGATTCCCTTTTCCGCCAGATCCCAGCCGTGCCCCCGGYGAGCGGCGCAGAACTCACCGCGCCCTCGATGCTCCGCGCCGTCTCCCCGAAGAGCTCCGACTTGGGGTCGGCCATCTCCGGGGTGTAGAACAGCTCCTGGCCCTCCACCTCCTCCAGGATCAGCACTCCTTGGAACACCTTGGTGGCTGGGAGAGGGAGGGAACACAAGACAAAGCCCTTTAGCCGGGCAGGGGGCGGCGAGGGGCTGGGAGAGCGCCGGAGTCCCTGGGAAGGGGGATGGCGGTGTGGGGGTAGTGCCAGTGCCGGGTTAGTCGGGATGGGACGGGACRGCCATGGAGGGTTAGTGCTGGAGCAGATGGCAAAGACCAGGCTGGACATGGYGGCTTTTACCAGACGGGATCCTGCGAGCTCCGGCCCCGAGAGCAGCCCCCCTGCACCGCTGGGTGACAAGAGAGACACGTTAGAGGACACGCCACGGCCCGGGGCACCCGCGGGCATGCACGGGGCACAGCGGGGCCAAACGGGGCCGGGGGCGAGGGGGAGACCTGGCACAGGGAAAGCCAGGCCTGCCAAACCACCCCGGAACTGCACCGGGAATGCCAGGGGTGGATCCCTTCCTGGGGACGCAGAGGACGGAGAGATCCCGCTGTGGGAACCACACAGGAAGTTCCTTTCCCTTTCCCTTTCCCTTTTCCCCTTCCCTTCTCCCGTTTCATTTTCCTTCTCCCTTTCTCTTCCTCTCTCCCTTTCCCTCTCCTTTTCCCTTTCCTTTTCCGTCTCCCTTCACACAGGCGCTGTCCTTTGTGGGTTAAAAGGGGAAAGTGCCGTTTTCCCAGAGGAAAAGGGGATGTCCCGCTGGAAACCCCGAGGAACAAGGAAAGACCTCAGTGAGGAAAAATCCGGGACACGGTCCCGGAGGAACAATTTTCAGGATAACTGAGGATATTCTGACGGAGCAGAGGTGGGGCTGTGCTTCCTCCTCAAATTGTGGGAAGGAGGGGAGATCCCAGCTGGATCAGGGAGTAGAAAACACCCCCAGGAACCTCAGGAATCCCAGARGGGACACTGGGGCTCCAGCTGCTGTCCCTGCCCACCCCAGCACCAAACTGGTCCCGATCCCAATTCCTTCACAGACACAGGGAATCCAAGGAATTCCCTCATCCCCCCTGGTGCCCGTGGTGATTGGGCACAAGCCTGGGCAAAGCCCTGGTCAGGTTTTTAGGGCTGGAGCAGTCCAGGGACAGAGCGGGCACCTGAGGGGAGAGAGGGGCAGAGCTCTGCCTCTCGGGGTGAGCAGCAGTGCCCACCTGGGCACCTGGGCTGGCTGTGGCAGAGGGGACGATGCATGCCAGCTCCTGGGGCTCAGGACATGCCGGGAACACCCTCAGGGACACCAGAGTGGGCACAGGACCAGCTGGGCAAGCACAGCACGGTGCTGGGCAACTCTGGCATCCCCCCTGTGAGATTCCTGACCCCAAAGCGACCCCAGACCCTTCCTCCATCCCCAGTTCACCTGGGCAGTTCTGTGTCATCCCCCTTGAGGGATCCCCAACTCCTGACCCCAAAATCACCCCAGACCCCTCCCCAACCCCAAACTCACCGGGGCAGTTGCTCCCCTCCGCGTCGGCAGCCGCGGTTTTGCCGTCGGAGCAGCAGCCCAGGGCGGTGTTGTAGCACGTGGCCCTCTCGATGGCAGGCGTGGATGTCACCTGGCCCTCGTCCAGCTCCTCCTCCCCTGGGGGACAGCGAGGGGACACTCAGCAGTGGCACCTCTGCGCACCGCTGTGTCACCAGCTGCACCCGTGGGGACACCGCCACGGAGCCCCAGGGGTGGCACTCACCGGCAGATCCCGCCCCGCTGGACTCCTGGTCACCGCTGGTCCCCATGTCCTGGTCCCCGCTGCCCTCAGCGCTGCCGGACTCGCCGTAGCCCGGCTGGCCGGTGGCCAGCACCACGGGCGCGGTGGCCAGCGGGCGGACGGTGGCCTTGTGCACCCCGTGGGTGACCCAGGGCGTGGTGGCCGGCCTGGCTGTTGTCACGCGCCTCGTGGTGGGGTGGCCTCGCTCCGTGGGCTTGGCTTCCAGCGGCACGGAGCTGGTGGCCACCCCCGTGGGCTCCGGGACCCGCGTGGTGGCCTGAGGGGGCGCGGGCAGCAGGAGCCGGTCCGGGGGCAGCGTGGGCAGCGGCGTGGGGGGCACAGGGGGGCTCGTGTGGGGGATGGACTCTGCAAGGAGAGGACACAGGAGGTGAGGAGGGGGAAAAGTCGGGGGTGGCACCGGGATGGGGGTGACAAACCCTGGGGAGGGCATCGGCTGTGCCAGGGGTGTCCCAGAGGCACAGGGGGCAGGCAGAGCAAGGGTCAGTGTCAGGACACGGGGCTGGCACTGCCCTGGGGACACTGACCATGGCACTGCCCTGGGGACACTCTCCAGGGGACACTGACCATGGCACTGCCCGCGAGACACTCTCCAGGGGACACTGACCAT
>RAHM01000151.1:501344-514061 GCA_003713295.1 Parotia lawesii
CATTGCACGAACCCTCGGTCCTCCCTCCCTCTCCCCCGACCCGTGGAGAAGCAGGACCAACCCACCGTCCTCGCAGGGTCCCGTCCTGGCCACCTCGATGCTCTTCTGCAGCTGGCACGAGGCCACCCGCAGCTGGCAGGGGCTGCCGTAGGTGACGCCGTCGGTGCCRCACACCGGGGCCGGGGGCTGGCGCTCGCAGCGCGGGCACAGGCACTGCCCACCCACGCAGCGGCTGCCGAAGGAGCACACGGAGCTGCCACACGACTCTGGGGCACAGGGAGGGACAGGCTCAGCCACCCGAGCGGCTCCCGGGGCCGCCAGTGCTGTGTCGCGGAGCTGGGGACACCAATGCCACGTTATTCCTTAATTAATCCACGCGAGCTCTACCAGGGTCCGGTGCCCACCCCGAGCATTTCGGATTCCCAGCAGCTCTTTCTGGTGAAAAAATCCCATTTAAGCATTTATCCTGGGAGTCAGCTGTCGCCTTCACCCATCCTTCCTTCCCCAAATTCACGGAGAATCTCTCACCCCTGGAACACCCAGCCCCAGCTGGACAGGTTTTTATGAGGCTCCAATCATCACCGCAGCTTTTGTCCTAATGAAGAAGCCGAGCGGGGCTTTTAATTCATTAAGAAATGAGCCCAGACAGCTCCCCGGGCTGGGGAGCAGGGAGGAAACCAGGAACAAAGAGGAATTAACCCCAGGGGATGGAGGGGAGGGAAAGGCAGGGAAGGATCAAACAGAGCCTGGTGCTCTCGGTTCTGCTGCTGGCTCTTAACACGTTTTTAGCCTAATTCCTGACTCGGCCCCATGGACATTAATCCAATTTCTTTGCTCGGCTCAGACAAATAGCACGGGGGGCACATCCCTCTGTGCATCACCAACCAGCTGGGGCTAAAAAGCTGCTGGAGAGCCTCAAGATATCCAATTATTCCAAAGGTAAAATCACCCGGACATGGAGGGGGGGGGAAAAAAACCTCGTGAGGGCGTGTGAGTGACCAGACCGACGGGATAAACACGCTGCGGATGATCGGAGCGGGRCCGAGCATCCTCTGCGTGCGCTGCCAGCAGCGGGAGCGGCGCGGGGGACAAAGGGGACGCTGGCACACTCACTGCAGTCGCCCTGGGCGGCCACCAGGATGTTTTTCTGCTGGGTGCAGGCGCGGACGTGCAGCTCGCACTCGCTGCCGTAGGTGTTGCCGTCGGTGCCGCACACGGGCTGCGACGAGGGGACGCACTCGGTGGGGCACACGCAGCGCCCCGTCTCCGCCTCGCAGATGGCCCCGAACTGGCACTTGCCGCAGCGGTCTGGGCACAGCGAGGACAAAACCGGCGTTAAAACAGCAGGGAAGGCGTTGCTGGCTCGTCACGGAGCCGCGGAATTGTCTGGGATCAAAGCTCGCCTCGAAGGGACACCTTCCGCTGTCCCAGCTGGCTCCAAGCCCCGTCCAGCCAGGACATTTCCAGGGATGGGGCAGCCACAGCTTCTCTGGGCAGCCTCCCCACCCTCCCTGGGAAGAATTCTGTCCCAAAATCCCGTCCAAGCCTCCTCACGCCGCTCTAGACCCCAATAACGCAGAAATAAAAGCTCGCTGCACCCTCCTCCCGCAGCCCCGGGGCGAGGAAGGGATGCAGGAGCAGGGAGAGGCTGGAAGAAAAGCAAGAACTCCTCCTACAAACCACCAGGGCCAGGAGAAAGGGCCTGAAATGTCACTGTCACTGTGGCTCTCAGAGCTAAAGAGGTGGGAGAGAGCACAATTACGGGGAGCAATAAATCAGCCACAGGCTGCGGGGGGAGAGAGGCAGCAGATTCCCACGGGAAGACGCGGTGGGAAGGGGGATTCCACCTCCAGCTCGATTATTTTGCTGGCTGCAGGTGGAACGTCGCACCTGACACGCTCACAGCCAGGCTGGGGGCACACAAAAACCCCTTTATGTTGTAAAAATCCCCTCTCCAAGCAGCTCTCCCTCCTCGCAGGAGAYGCCAGGCAGCACAGCCCCCGACTCCTGGGCGTTCACTGATTCATCCTCTCCTTCCAGCACCTCCCTTCCCTCCCTGCCAGTCATTTCGCCAGGAATTTGGCTCCAAGGTGCTTTTCCTGCTTTTTCTCTTCCACACAGCAGCTGCTGCCTTGGCATGGGGGAGGAGGAGGCACCAACCCCCTGCTCGGTTCGTGCTGTTGGCCTGGAGGATTTTATCCGTGCCACAAATCCCGAGCCACGCGCGGGATCTGCAGCTCGGGACGGGGGATGCTGAGGGCAGGCAGCTCCTGATTCCCAGCCGGTGGGTTTGGGGCAGAAAATCTGTATTTGATCAATCTGTAATTAGCCCAGCTCTGCCTGAACATCCCAAAGATTTGGTTCTGGGAGAACCAAGCTTAGCCCAGGCTGCAAACCCTGACTGGCAAAGCTGTGCTGGCACAGGGAGCAGGTGGAAGTGCCTGGAGCAGGGAATGGGCACGGCCCTGACAGCTCCAGGAGTGTTTGGACAACGCTGCCAGGGTGGGATTTTTGGGGTGGATTCAGGGATCCCTGTGGGTCTCTCTCAGCTCAGTCTGTGGTTCTGTGCTGTGGGAAGGTCTGAGCTGCGTTTCCGTGGTGGGTTCTCTCTCCTTAGGGATGGGGATGGATCCTGCTGAGCTCACCCCGGAGGCAGAGCCTTCTCTGCAGGGCAGCTCGGGGAGGGTTTGCTGGGTCAGGGGACAGTGCCAGGCCTGGCGTGCACCGGGGGACGACTCCCGACTCATCCCGAGCTTTCCCACTGCCTCGCATCCCTCAGTGGGGAAGGAGCATCCGGGGTGGAGCCTGGATCCTCTCCCAGCACCCTCCCATGAGCTGAAACACAACCCAAACCCCTCTGTCCCCACGGGCAGTGCCACCTCTGTGCTTGGGTCACTGCCTGTCCCTGTGCGCTAGCCCGGGCTGGGGCGAACGGAGGAGGAACAACAACAACGAAACAACAACAACAAAACAACAGCAAAACAACAATCCCAGCCCAAGGACCCCTTGACCTTCACCCTCACATCCCTTTTGAGGTCACAGGCCAACAACAACAAAACAACAACACGAAAACAATCYCCCAGCCCAAATCTCATCACAAGGCCTCTCATGCTTCACTCTGGTGTCCCTCCTGAGGTCGCGGGCCACGAACCACAACAAAACAACARCAAACCCCAAATCTTACCGCAGGGCCCCTTGTGCTTGACCCTGATGTCCCTCTGGAGCACGCAGGCCATGGCATCCAGCTCGCAGGGGTTGCCGTAGGTGCGCTGGTCGGTGCCGCACACGGGGTCGTAGCGGCCCTGGCACTGCTGCTGGCACTCGCACACGGGCTCCTGGTTCTTCACCACGCACGTGGCCCCGAAGGAGCACTCCACGCTCAGGCAGGGGCTGGGCGTGCCCAGGTCTGCAGAGGGGACAGGGACAGGCACGGGTGGCTCGGGCGGGTGCGGGCGCGGGCGGCGGGCGCCGAGCGGAGCAGGACGTGCCGGCGTCCCCGCCGCGGGGCCGCCTGCCTGCCCCAAGCCGTGGCCAGCGCACAGGGCTGCTGGGCTCGCCCCCAGCCCCCGTCCCCTCCATGCCACCCCGCCATGCCCGGCTCAGCACGGTCCCCATGCGTGGCAGAGGTTAGGGATGGGCAGCAGGCACGGGATCTYCTCCCCGCACGCCGGGAATAGGATTCCCACCCCGTCCCCTCCATCCCAGGCAYGTCCTGCCCAGGAATGGCAGCAGCAGCGCTGGCAGAACCTTCCACAAAGCTCCCGCGGGGAGAGCTCCCTTCCCGGGGATCCACGCCCTCGGGATCACACTGTTCCCTGGAAAACTCCTCCTGGCACCCCCTGTGGGGCTCCCCAGGAGGACCTGGCTGGAGAGGGCACACCCAGCTCCGGCACACGGCTCATCCCCCAGGGAGCTGCTGTGGGGCAGGATGGGACATCCCGTGTCCTTCCTTCAGCCCAGCCCTCRGGAACTGACTCCAGCAGAGCCCGGAGGCTCCCAGGGATCGGTAATCCCACAGAATCAGCATTCCCTGCGGATCCGCCATCCCAGCCGAGCAGTGGCACCTCCCCGGGGGATGCTCAGCGGTGACAAAGTGCCAGCAGAGAGCAGAGGCCGTGTCCCATTCCCTCCCCATTCCCAACCAGGAATTCCCTCCAGGAATCCCCCCCACCACCACCCAGGAGCCAAGGAAGGAGTGGGGACAGAGCCGGCACTGCCCGGCGACCCTCCGGACAACGGCCCCGAGGGGCTGGGGCGGGGAAAGGACACCACGGATTCCATCTGTGCTGGACAGTGACACGGACACAGGACGAGGACACGGGTGGGGACACACACAACGCAGCCCAGAGGAGATGGAGCAGCAGCAGACACAGCACAGCCCTGGCAGCGAGGCGGGCGTGGAGCCGTGAGCTGGGAAAGGTCCCTCTGGAGCGGCCCTGGGCACCTCCCCGGCTGGCACCACGGCGGTGGCACCTCCGCGGGGCAGGAGCCGGGCGGGAGCCCTGTGCCAGCCACCGGGAAGGGCCCGGATCGGGATCTGCCTCTCTGGGAAGCACCTACCGAGTCACAGCCTAGAGCCAAGGGTCTGCAAAGAACAGGGAAAGGGGGACAGTTCAGGCACGGGGACACGGCTCCAGCCCCTCTCCAGCTCCGAGCACTTCCCAAGGACCAGGAATTGCTCCCGTTTGTCTCCCTTTTCCCCACRTCCCCCCAACACACAGACACAGCTTCCACGGAGAAATTCCCTCCGATGGACACGATTTTCCTGGGCGTGAAGCAAAGATAATCCCCGGTTTGAGGTCCAGGCTCACACTCCTGCCCCTGGAAGCACGGGAATGGGAGTGGGAGTACAGGGAGGGGCCAGCCCTGATGGAGAATGCAGCCCTGACACTCCCTGTCCTCCTCCAGCAGGAAACCTGCGGAGATGCAGCACGTGAAATTCCCAAATCTCTGCCTGGAATATCTCACACGCGGCCGTGGGCACCCCCAGACATCKCTGGGGGGTTGGCACCAACTTTGCTGTGGGTGGGAGCAACGAGGACCTGCTGGGCTGGGCTTTAATCAAGACCTGCTTTGGTTCTTGACCCTTCCCCATCCTGGAGGGAGGGAAACTGAGGCACGGGGAAAGCAAAGCGCTCTTTCTGCACCCTGGGTGATTCCAGGGCGTGATCTTTTTCCTGCTGCTGAGCCTGGAAGTGCTCCAGACCAGGCTTGGAGCAACCTGGGATAGTGGGAGGTGTCCCTGCCTGTGGCAGGGGGCTGGACCTAGATGATTTAAGATCCCTTCCAACCCAGCAGACACCTAACCAAGCCCGGGGATCTGGGAATCCCAGATTCTGGGAACATCCAGGGAATACCGAGCTCTCCCGCCAGCCCAGCTGGGGATGCCCACGGAGAAGAGACACTGAAGCCGCCTTGGAGCCCATCCATCCACGCCTGAGACACCCAGCGAGCGCCGGCACCGCTCCACGGGGAAATATTCCCGGGGAAGAGCCACTTCCGMGCGCAGCCAGCTCCTCAGAGGGAGCCGGCATCCCAGTGGAGCTGGGATCGGCAGGGACAAGCAGGACACACAGCTGGGACAGCACGGGGAGAAGCGCCGCAGCCCCGGGCAGGCAGGAACGCCGGGAAGGAGGAGGCGGGGAAGCGAGGGGGGTTAGTCGGGAGCAGGAGGAGAGGGAAGATCAACCAGGAGCGGTCCGGAGTGATGCAGCAGCCCGGGGCGGGGGCTGGCCGAGGAGCGGGGGGCTCCCAGCACCCACCTCTGCTCCCACTCTCCTTTGCCTCGAAGGAAGCATCGGACAAGAGCCCAGCAATTTCCATTCCAGCAGGAAGAGTTTGGGGCGAGGGATGGGACAAACCCCAGGGCAASCTCTCCGTCCTGGGGGGCTCTCAGGCCGGACTAGAGAGAGGTGGGAGCAGTGAGAGGAGGCCAGGAGTGGCCCTGGCCACGGAGGAGGGGCAGAGCCGAGCTCCCAGCAGAGATGTCCGGGCAGGGAGCAGGAGGGTGGTGCCAGGACAGAACTCCTTCCTCCACACAGGCAACACTGTAAAACACAAGACACAGACGAAACAGGAAAGAGAGAGAGAGAGAGAGGGAGAAAGAGGGAGAAGAGAGGAGAGGAGAGGAGAGGAGAGCAGAGAGAGGCAGGGAGGAAAAGACAGATGCAACTACAGACACCTTCCTTCCTTCCCTGCTGTCCACGTCGGCCTCATCCCATCCCCTCTTTCCCAGCTGCACCATCACAGTGCTGAGAGAGGATTAAAACCAAGGCTTGGATGGTTTTGTTTGGTGTGGATGGTTTTGTTTGGCTTTGCCTCCGTGGCCTGGCTGCTGGGAAAGGCAGCAGAGCTCAGGGTTTGTCAGACGGGTGCTTGTGAGGGGTTAAAGTGCTGCCAGCCCCTCCCATTCCCTGCCTTTCCCAGCTCCGTGCATCCTCTGCGTTCCCACAGCACCGAGGCAGGCACGGATGAGCTCCCCAGCACTGAGCTCGGAGCTTTTCCTTTTCCGAGCCGATGGGGATAAAAAATCCGCTCGCACCTCCCRGGGGTGGGCGCAGGACTGCCCGGAGCTGTCACAGGCACTCTGCAGTCCCAGGTTTTGGCAGACAGAGCCCTGGCTTTGATTAATTCCCCTCTTTTTTTGCTCCTATCCCACCAGGATGCAGCTCCTGGAGGGAGGGGAGCTGGGAGGGAGCTGAAATAAAGGAGAGGGAGATGGGGAGAGGAACGGCAGCTGCACCAGGAGCGCACCCCGCTGCTCCTGGCCTTTTTTCCACGGAACACGGCGKAAACGACGCGCGGCTGGCGCTCAGGAGCAGCGTGAATTCCCTGCTCATCCCAGAAATTTGGGAGGTTTTGGCCTCTAAAGGAGGCCCAGGGGAGGATTTGAAGAGAGCACAGGGAGCCAAGGCTGCAAAAAATCCCCCTCCTGGGATCACAGCCCTTCCCACAGGGAAAGCTCGGGGAACTGACTCCCAACCATTCCCCCACCAGAAACACGGGGAAATGGATGCTCAAAAATAACAGCTGTGGTTATTCCGAGTGGGATTTTGGGAGCCTGACAAACTCTTTTCCAGCAGCTGGGTCTGGCAGCCTCGAAAGCCTCCAGCAGGAGCACAAAGCCAACGAAACCCATCCCCAGCATGGGGTTCTATAATTCCTGAGTACTTCAGGAGGTTCAATCCAGCTGATACCCGATAAAACACCAGCTCGAAAGAACGGGACGCAGTTCCAGAGGTGGGAAAAGCCAAACTGAGCTGAAATGAACAACCTGTAACTCATCCAAATCAATCCAGTGGCTGCTTTAACCTCCTTCACTTCCTGGGGGAGAATCTTAACACTGGACATTCCCAGCATCCTAAGGATCCAAAGCCCCATCCTATCCCATCCTCCTGAGAAAGGTCCATGGGGAAGCTTCTCCTAGAGACGAGACAAAGACACGGTGAGAGCTCCAGAGAGAGCACAGTGGGAGGAATTCCCGGCGGAGAGCACCTGGAGCTGAGAGAAGCAGGCAGGCATGGAAGGGAGGGCATGGAAGGGGTTTGGAGACTGGCACTACCCTGGGAGGAGCGGGAATGGATGGCATGGAGAGCAGGGRATGTGGTGGGGAGTGAGAGAGACCAGCTGGACATCACAGACACGTGGYTCAAACACGGAGTGTCCCCCGTGCCGCACACCAGACAGAGACAGACCAGGGACAGCGAGACGGGCACACACCGGGGCTGCTGGAAGGACAGAAACACGGAACGAGGGACATTCCAGGCTGGCTGGGCACAAGGCTGAGCCCGTGGCTTGCTCAGTGGGCGCCCACTTGCAGCTTCCCAGCATCCCACCCTGCCTGGAGAGGGATGGGAAGCGCCACGGGACCAGCATCCCCAGGGGATCAAGGGACCGGCATTTCCCGCAGGACAGGGGGGATCAGCATTCCTGTGGGATGATTTGGGGATCAGCATCCCTGCAGGATGAGAGGGACCAGCATCCCCATGAGAAGGAGAGACAAGAATCCCCATGGCACAATTTACGGACCAGCATCCCCATGGGACAGCATCCCTGAGGGACAATTTGGAAACCAAGATCCCCACGGGAAGGAGGGCCCGGAATCCCCAYGGGACAATTTAGGGCCCAGCACCCCCAGGGGCTCCCTCCCAGCAGTCCGTCCTTACCGCAGGGCCCGCTGTGCTTGACGGGGATGGCTGCCTGCTGCTGGCACTCGGCCCGGCGGCGCTCGCAGTCGCTGCCGTAGGTGCGGCTGTCGCGGCCGCACAGGGGCCGGAAGGCGCCGTCGCAGGCGAGGCGGTCGCAGGAGCAGCGCGCGGCCCCGCGCCGGTTCAGGCACACGGCGTTGAACTTGCACTCGTCCTTGCACTTGTCTGCGGGGGGGGGGGGGTAACGAAGATGTTTTGGTTTTTTTTACCCTTTTTTTCCTTTATATGTATGCTCTGTATTCTTTACGCGCGTGTTTGTAGCCCGCTGTGCTGGTGGCTGGTTTTCCCAGCACTTTTCCATGCCCTTTTCCCGAGGCAGAAAGACAAAACGTATTCCAAAGCTCCTATCCTATCTCGGTTCTCCCTGGCTACCAAGGCTCAAAAACAGCTCTTCAGACACATTTCCGCCAACAAAATGCTGATCCAGCTGAGCTGGATYGTCCTCGGTCCCAGAGGATTTCTGGAAGCCTCGTTGTCCCATCTGGGGTGCCAAAAAGCCAAAAACAGGGAAAAGGGAATGAAGGTAGGTGCTGATTTGAAGGCCCTTCGAAGGAACACCCTGGGCAGGCCAAAGGCTCCACCCAAGATGGACCCTGCCTCACGAGTTCTTCACACTTTTATAAAGTTTGGTCCATTTGCATATCGGGGTTAATTCTCCAATTATAACCTCAGTTAATGATGTAATTACCCCAAGTTCGCCCCGCTCTTCAGAGGATTTTAGTTTACACATTCTGGGGCCGGGGACAATCTGGGCGTCCTTGAGGAGCAAACCTAGAGAGGTTTGTTATGTTTCTCCAGCACGAGAGAACAGCAGCTAACAGGAAACCCCAGAGTTACACACTGGSCAGTGCAGGATTTGAAAAATACAAAAGTTAAAACCTACGGCATCAAAAGTACAGTCCCATCCGAGGAGGGGAAGGCTTAGAAGGGGCTTGACCCGGAGGAGGGGAATTGCATCACCACTTGTGCTCCTAATTGGAGCTTTTTTGTCAATCATGCTAATTTACCAAACTTATCAAACTGAGGACTCCAAACAAAGATCCRCTTTTAATTTACCTCCTTACTAAAATCATCTCCAGCTTCATTTCCAGGTGGGGAAAAAGGCAACAGGGACAGGCCAGCAGCGCTCACACCCGCCCCGGGCACAGCGGGATGGGGGTCAGGGGACGCTCCCGCTGCCCCGAGCGCTGCGAGCGAGGAGGAGGAGGAGGAGGATGGCGAGGCACTCACCCTGCTGCTGGCACTGCCCCGAGCGCACCTTCTGGATGTCCAGCCCCCGCACGGCCCCCGAGCGCCCCATCACGCACTCGTTGTCGTAGGTGACGCCGTCGTCGCCGCACACGGGGTCCCTCCTCGGCGGGCAGCTCTCGGGCCGGGGCAGCAGCTCCGCCCGCCGCGTCCGCGGGTTCACCCGGCACACGCGGTTCGGGTCGGTGAGGACGCTCTTGCAGGGGTCTGGGAAGGGAGGTGGGAGCAGGGAGTCACCCCCTGGCCAAATCGGTGCCTCCCGGGCTCTGCTCCTTCCCTGCATGGCCCCAAGAGCCCCCCCAAAGCTTCCCTTGTGCCCCTAAGGACTCGTTCCTTACGGAGGGTACCTGCCCTTTCCAAAGGGAACAGYGCTGGGATAAACTCTGCCTTTTCCCCATCCCGAGCTGCCCTCACACCCCTCTGCCTCTCTCCTGAGCCACACAAACCTTCTGAGCCCGAGGAATGTCTGCAGGATGCTTGGGACTCCCATCCTGCTCTTTATCYCTCCCTGGCTTCCCAAAGTGCTGGGAGAGCCCTGGAAGCAGCCAGGGCGCCACATCTCTAATCCAGGTTTAGGCTCTAATCTAGGTTTATCTGGATGCCCCTCTCCGACGAGCTGAGCTCACTTCAGCACACCAAAAACACAGGGAAAACAGGTGCTGGCTGCTCCTAATCCCRAAGGATTTTCCCTCCCTTGCCAAGCACCTGGAGAGCGCTGATTCCTTGTCTGCGATTCCAGAAGCACCGTGGGATATTCCCACCCTTTAATCCCTGGAATCCCTGCACTGGGCACAGCCCCAGGCTGAGAAGGGGAGGAAACAACAACAATGATCGGGATCTCCCTGTCCGCCATCCCCACATCCCATGGGAATGGCCTAGGACAAGGTCCCAGCTGGATTTGTCCCTTTTAGCATGGAAACGAAGTGATCCCCACTGTCCCAAAGCACTTCCCAAACCTTTCAGCTCACCCAGGAGCCCAAATTCCTTCAAGCACTTCCAGGTCCTACAGCCCTCCCTGAGCTCCTGCCGCTTCCCAGCTAAAACCAGGAGCTCCTGGAGGCTCCAACCTTGTTCTGTGCCCTAAAACCCCCGGAGCTGCCAGCACGGCATCCCCTCCCTCGCACCTCCTGCTCGGAGCAGCGGGAGCGCCGCCCAAGCTCTCCCGGCTTCCCCAAAACGCTGCCACGCTGCTTCCCCCAGGGACAAACAGCAGCCTGGCACGCGCCCGGGCGGATCCAGGGGTGTTCCTGATAAATGCTTTCCATTCCCGGTGTCCACAGCCACCAGGAGCCAGGGAGGAGGGGAGGAGGAGGAGGAGGAGGAGGAGGAGGAGGAGGAGGAGGAGGAATCCCCCCTCGCGCTCCGGGATCGGTGCCTGGCAGGGATGCCTTAATTCCAGGAGCTGTTTGGGATTCCGGGGAGCAGCAGGCTCCGTGCCGAAAGCACAGCCAGGGGCCTCCAGGGAGCAGCAGGAGGGACAGGAGGTGGCACAGATGCTGGAATTGCTCTCTGGGTCAGTGGGGCTCGAGCACAAACAGCCCAAGGCAAGCGGTGCCGTGGTCTCAGTGTCAGCAGCTGTCACCCACAGTGACCTTTTGCTGCCCAGAGTGACCTTTTGCTGCCCAGAGTGACCTATTTGCGCCCAACCAGACCTTTCTGCTGTCCAAACCGACCTTTTCCTGCCCAAACCACCCCTTTTCCACCCAAACTGACCTTTCTGAGCTCACAGCGAGCACGCAGCCAAATTTCTCCTCAACCCCTTCCCCACCGCTCTTCCTCCCACCCCAGCTGGACGCATTTTTAACCCCCTCACCCCCGGGATATTTCAAGCCCCCGGGGGCGGCAGGGGACTCACCACAGGGGCCATCGAACTTCTTGAAGACGTTCTCCTGCTTGTCGCAGGCGTGCTTGTTGAGGTGGCACTGGCTGCGGTAGTCGCGGCCGTCGCTGCCGCACACGGGGCTCTCGGGGACRCCGCCGCACGACGAGGGGCACACGCACTTGGCCGCCTGCCCGTCGGGGGACGGGACGCACGTGCTGCCGAAGCTGCAGGTCACCTCTGCACAGGGGTCCTTGGAGCCTGAGGGACACAGGAGCGGACAAAGGTCGCTGTCCCGTTCCCCTCATGGAATAACCCCGATACATCCTGATATTCCCCAGTCTCATCCTTCTAAACAGCCCCAAAACAGCAGCAATGGATAATTTTCCGCCGGCTCCAGCGGATGCCAGAGGCAGAGCCGTTCCCTGCTCCTGAGCAGCGAGTCCATCCCCCCCGGTGCCCAGCACGGTGCATTCCGAACCCTCGGCATGCAAGGATGGAGCTCCCTCCCCTCCYGGCCCCTCTCTCCTCTCCTTTCCCACCCTCTCCACCTCTCCTGCAGCCTCTTTTCCCTACGAATGCTCCCTGAGAGCTCCAGGGTCCTCAAGGCCCCTCCTGCAATCCCCAATCAGTAGAGCTCAAGGAGCAATTTCCTCGCAGACAGATTCGTTTGCCACCTTTCCATTTCCCCCCTTTGTTTGTGGCTTTCTGATGATTATTAATTATTATCTGGAATCCATCTCTCCGTGCTCCCTCCCCTGCGCAGGAGCCCCGGCAGGAGCCGGGTGTGGATTCACCGCAGAGCCACACAGAAAGGTCAAGTTAATTTCCTGGGAGCTGAGGAGACTGGAGGGGGCTCATTCCCACAGCTCCGGGCTGGCTGGCAGCTGGAATGCTGATCAGCTTTGATCGGCCCCAGTTCCAGCTGTGGCAGATGTTTCCTGCCCTGCAGAGGTGCTGGGGGGCAGCGAGGATATCCCAGAGGGGGTTGTTCCCCATGGGGTTGTCACACACCCCTGGACCAGCTTTTGGCCATCAYTTTTCCATCACTTTCCCTCCTTACCACACTCTGCTGACCCCCAGGGCAGCGCTGACCATCCCCCCGGTGTCCCCACGCCCTGAGCTGAGCCCGGGTGTCCCTGCCCTGCCTGGGCAGCGCCACTCACCGCAGGGTCCCTTGCTGACCACCTTGATCCTCCTCTGCTGGTTGCACTGGGCCCTGTCCAGCTCGCACTCGTTGCTGTAGGTGGAGTGGTCGGAGCCGCACACCGGGGCCACCACGGGGGGACAGGGCCCCTTCCTGCACACGCACGAGGCCTGGCCCGGCTCCGAGGGGCTGCGCTCGCACACGGCCCCGAAGCCGCACAGCATCCCCCGGCACCCTGCGGGCACACGCGGGGACACGGTGGGCACGGGGACACGCAGCGGGGCACGGGGACACGG
>RAHM01000151.1:514915-529289 GCA_003713295.1 Parotia lawesii
CCGGTGACCACACAGGTGACCGCACTGCCCCAGGCGACCACAGAGCAGCGTCCCCAGCACTCCGGAACGCTCCATCCAAAGCTTTTTTCCCGAATTCTCCGCACCCCGGCGGCGTTTTCTGCTCCCCCAGCGAGCGAGAGGGAGGTCGAGGGAAGGAGAAACGTCCTCACCTGAGCGGGACGGACCTTCCCCCACACGCTCAGCTCAGTCATTTATTTATCGCTGCTTATGCAGAGCAGCCGCACCACGTGCCTGGAGCCTCTCCCTGGAGCCTCCCGAGGAAATCAGGGATGCGGGAATCTCTTTATGAGAGCAGCCGGCGCGGCTGAATTGCCGGTGGGGCAGGAGGTGTGAATTCCCCAGCCGGAGCGGGGACAGGTGACACCGCCACAGAGGTGACAGCGAGGGGTTTGTGCCCCAGGGCACAGCCTGGCACTCACAGCAGAGCGCTGTGGGCAGGGAAATACCAGGGAATGACGGGATTATGGAATGTCCTGAGCTGGAGGAGCCCTACAAGGCTCGGAGTCCAAGGGGACTCTGCCCAGACACCCCAAAATCCCACCCTGCATCCCTGGGAGCGTTGTCCAAACCCTCCCGGAGCTCTGGGACATTCCCGGGGGGCCTTTTCCAGTGCTTGACACCCTCTGGGGGGGGGGAAAACCTTTCCCTAAAATCCAATTTCCCCCTTCCCTGGGACAGCCCCGGCCGTTCCTTGAGGTGTTCCCTGCACCAGTAACCCCCCAGTACCCCCCAGTAGCCCCTCCCAGGGCACCCCACACGCCACGAACAGAGCCTGACCTACATAATGAGGGAAAAGAGGAATCCTAAAAGGCGAGATCCAACGCGCGGCAGCGCCTCATTTACACTTCAATTCCCAGGCGTTCGCCTGGAGATTCCGGAGCGGCGGCAGCGAACCCAGCACGAGATAAATCCYGGGAAATCAAAGGGAAGAGGACTCTCCCCCTCTCCCGCCCGGTATCTGAAGGGATTCATCGTTTCTGTGAGGAGCTCCGGGTGGAGTCGGAGTCTCTCCCGCACTTCCCAGCGCTGCTCTTTCCCCCTCTGTGGGTGGTTTTTTAAAAATAAAGATGAGCTACAAAAATGAGAGAGTGCAGGGGAGGCGTCCAGGGGAATGGGAATTGCGGGATTTATCCCGGGGAATGGGGCTGGGGAGCATCGGCAGGTGGGCTGGAGCTGCCTTAGAGGGGAGGGGAAGGGAAAAGGGGGGAAAAAAGGGGAGAAAAAGGAGCTGCCTTAGAGGGGAGGGGAAGGGAAAAGGGGGGAAAAAAGGGGAGAAAAAGGGGGAAAAAAAGGGGGAACATCCATGGAATAACCTGTGCCAGGGCCTCACATCTCCCAGGAAAGAATTCCTTCCCAAGATCCCATCTAAACCTCCTTTTCTGAGTTTAAACCCCTTCCCCTTTGTGTCATCTCCCAGGCCGGGGAGGGGAGGGCAGGGCCTGGWTCCAACCCCGAGCTCTGGATCCARCCCCGAGCTCTGGATCTAAACCCAAGCTCTGGATCCAGCCCCGAGCTCTGGATCCAAACCCGAGCTCTGGATCTAAACCCAAGCTCTGGATCTGTCACCCCCGCGCTGCCGGCTCGGGGCACAGCGAGGAGTTTGGCAAACAAAGCGAGATCTGCGCTCGTCTGCAGCCAAAAAAACCCCGGAGCTGCCCTTTCCCAAAGCTCCTGAGCCGCCAGGGATGAAGGGGAGCAGCCAAGGAATAAAAGGAGGGATTGTTGTCCCCCCCGCCCCGGAATTCCAGCCGAGCTTCTCCGTGGCTCTCGGCAGCGCTGGAGCAGGGACAGGATCATAAATAACAACAATAATAAAAATAAAAGCATCTCCCAGGGAGGAAGGGGAAGCCAAAGGTGTCGCTGGAAATAATTCCCGAGCATCCAGAGYGATTCCACGGGCAGGGAAAGCAGCTCCTCTGCTCTGCCCCAGCCCCGGGCTGAGCTTTCCAGAGCAAAAAGGGCTTTGGGAAGAGATCAAGGCTCAGGGAAAGACCTGCCCGGGTTCAGAGCCCCGGCTGCAGCTCAGGTGAGCTCCAAGGATCCACCTTTGATCCAGCAGGAAGAGAGCGGAGCGGGAGGTTAATGAGGGGTTCCTGTCCTCTGGCTAACTGGGGAAGGGCACCCGGGCCTCTCCCTGAGCAGCCCAGACAAAAGGAAGGGCACAGACATCCCGAAATCCCAGCCTGGGCATCCCTGGCAGCGGTGTCCGAAYGCTCCTGGAGCCCTGGCAGCCTCGGGAGTGTCACCATGCCCTGGGGAGCCTGGGCAGTGCCCAGCACCCTCTGGGGGAAGAACCTTTCCCTAAAATCCATCCTAAAACCCTCCTGGCACAGCTCCGTGGCACAAGAAAAGGGGGAAAGGAGGGAGGTGACAAGAGAGGAACCTCGGGGGCCCATCCAGGCCCGTCAGAGCCAAGCTGCTCCTGCAGGAGCAACTCCAGGGCAGTGACACCAACCCAGCCCCAAACCCGACCCCTCAGACAGCCCCTAATTAGCGCAGCTTCGTTAGCAGGGCAKCCCCTGCCAAGGGGCAGCTCGGCCTCTCCCCGAGCAGGTGCCGGGGCTCCGCAGGAGCTGCCAGGGCAGATGGCACCGGCTCCACCTCCCCGCGTCCAACGGCGCCCGCAGATGTCCAGTGGGGCTGGAGGGACAGCTGGGAACGGGATGGAGCCGTCGTGGCTGAGGGGAAGGGCAGGGCTAGCCTGGGAATGGCCACGAGCCACGCCGGGAATGGCCACGAGCCATGCTGGGAATGGCCACGAGGCACCCGCGGCTCTGCTCTGCACAGGGAGAGGGGAGCCGGGGTGGGGAGGCAGGAATTGGGGTGGGGATGCTGGAATTGTCAGTATAGGGATGAAGGAATTGGTCTGGGATGCAGGAGTTGGGGTGGGGATGCAGGAATGGGTCTGGAGAGGCTGGAATCAGTCTGGGAAGGCAGGAATTGGAGTGGGGATGCTGGAATCGGGGTGGGGATGCAGGAATGGGTCTGGAGAGGCTGGAATCAGTCTGGGAAGGCAGGAATTGGAGTGGGGATGCTGGAAGCGGTCTGGGGATGCCGGAATAGCGATGCAGGGATCGGTGAGGGGACGCAGGAGTTGGTTTGGAGATGTGGGAGTGGGTTTGGGGGTGCTGAAATCGGTGTGGGGATGCTGGAATTGAGTCAGTGTGGGGATGCAGGAATTGCTGTGGGGATGCAGGAATTGCCATGGGAACACAGGGAGAAGGCTCCTTGCCCGGTGCCCTCCTTCAGTCCCCGCCTCCCCAAACGCAGCTCCAGGCAGAGCTCTCGGAGCAGCTCCTCCATCCCTCCCCATCCCAAACACCCTCCGAGCCCCCTGGCCCGGAGCGGGGAGGATGGAGAGCGGCTCCATTCCCTGTCCTGGGCTCTCCCTTGACAAATCCCGCAGGAAACAACCCCCAGGTCACCGGGAAGGAGCTGGGATTGAGGAGGGATTAACTCCGAGCTGCCTTCGAGTGCTCCGAGCTCTCGAGGAGCTCGAGTTAATGAAGCCTCGAGCTCTCCCATTCAAACGCTTCTGCGGCTTAATAACAACAATCGCAAGTGGAATGGCAACGTTGCTCTTTTCCAGTGCACGGAAAAGAGGGGAAAAAAGCTCCTGGAGCAGTCTGGGGATTGCCCACAGCTCCCTGCCAGGCCTGTCCCGTATTCCCAGCATCCCAGCAGCGCCTGGGCACTGGGAATGGCACAGGWGGGGGGCTCTGGTGGCCACAGGGTTCGAGCTTCCCCCTCAGCAGGAGCCTTGCCAAGGGCTGAGGAGGGCCCGGAGCGCTCAGGGATGAGGGGGAAGTCGGGAAAACAGGGAGGCAATTCCTGCCTGCGGGAGGCACCGCGGGCATTTGCCAGCCTGGCCCAGCTCCAGATCCCGCGGGATGCCAGCCCGTGGAGGAAAACCATCAGGAAAGCACAGCTGGGAGCTTAATTACGGCTCAGGGGCGGGAGGGTGGGATGGACCGGCTTCCATGGCTCCGGGTGCCGCCGGGAGAGGGAAAAGGCAGGCAAAGGGAAAGGATCCCAGGGAATGACGCTGCCAGGCACGGCCCCAAATCCCGCACGGGGAGGGGGTGGAGAAACCTCCCTGGAGCACCCCGGGAAGGGCAGGGAGCATCCACAGCATTCCCTGCCGGCCCTGGGAATTCCCGGGAAGAGCCGGGACTGAGGAATTCMGTGCCTGTGACAAACACCCCTTTAACCCCGCGCTATTCCAGTGATTTAAGAACTGTCGGGAAAACGCCGGGAGCTCCCCTGCCGGAGCCGGGGAGAGCATTCCAGCCGGGAATACGAACCGGGAGCAGGGGACGCATCACCCCCATGCCCGGCGCTGCTCGCAGGGATGGGCGAGGGCACTTTTGGGGCTTCCCTGTGCCAGAGGGGCAGCGGGAATGGCCGGGCTGGGCATTAATTCCGCCTGAGCGAGGTGCCCGTTGCCATGGAGAGCGGCTGGGCTGGCGCTGGCGGCTCCTGTCCCCCAGCCCAGCCCAGCCCAGCCCAGCCCTGCTGCCATCAATATTCATCGCGCCTCGGGGGAGCGGCGACGAGCCGCCCAATCCCTCTCCGAGCGCTGGGAAGAGCCACGGGAAGAGCCGGGAATTCGCCCCGCATCCCCGGCATCAACCGGGACCCGAAACCAGCGCCGGGGAAAGCTCGGAGCCGCCGGATCCCGCGGCACCCGGGGCGCAAAGCTGCACCCAGGCACCGAACCTCGGGCCCTGCTCCCTCGGGGACACGCCGGCCCCACGTCCCCAAGCCCTGGGTTTGCTCATTTTCACCCATTTCCTGCCGAAACCCGGCCAGGAAAATCCCACCTGGGAGGGAGGTTTGAACCTGGGAGGTTTTCACACGCAGAGAGCCCCGAAATTGCTCACAGAGCCAAGGGCAGGGAGGAAGGGAAAGGCCAGGAAAATCCCACCTGGGAGGGAGGTTTGAACCTGCTCCCACCTGCCTGCACCCCAAAACACACAGGAACACCCCAAAACTCCTCACAGTGCCAAAACCAGGGGCCTGCCCAGGTGGGAGGCAGCTCGTGGAAAGCCCGGGTCAGGAAGGGAGGGAAAAAACAGGAAAATCCACCTGGGAGGGAGGTTCGAACCTGGGAGGTTTCCGCACGCGGAGAGCCCCAAAATTCCTCACAGAGCCAGAGCCCAGGGCGGGGAGGGAGGGAGGGAAAAACCCTGCCCAGCTCTGCAGCCCCGTCTGGGAGGGGAAAGGGCCACCCCAAATCCCAAACTGGGGATCCCCAGCCAGCAGAGACGGAGCCGCGGCTCCCCAGAGCTGGGCAGGCTGGGGGACGGTGAGGACCTGGCCCAGAAAATCGAGAGGTGAGGACCTGGCCCAGAAAATCCAGATGTGAGGACCTGGCCCAGAAAATCCAGAGGTGAGGACCTGGCCCAGGAAATCGAGAGGGGACAACGCTCGGGGAGCCCAGAGGAAGCCACCGAGGGGCCCTGCTGGCTGTCCCCAAGCACTCCCTGCCTGCCAGGACCTGCCTGATCCTCACCTGCTGCCTCTCTCGGGGCGGGGAGCCCCTTCCTTCACCCCAAACCCGAGCTCTGGCTTTGCCAGGCCGGACAATGACCCCGCTCCACCAAAGCTCCGGGCACAGTTCTGGCTCCCTTTATCCCACCCTGAGAGCAAACTCAGGCCAGGAGATCCCAGCTCCTGAGCACACCTCAGCCCAATCCCAGCAATTCCCAAGCTCAGCCTTGTCCCAGCCTGCCGAGGACGCCCAGAACCACATCAAATCCACGCCAGGGACGATCAGAGCACAACCAGCACGGGCAGAACCAGCAAAACCCATCCCCTTCCCCACCCTCTGCCCGTGTCCCCTGTCCCCCTCTGCCCCAAAACACCTCCTGCACCCCACACCAGGAATTCGCTCCCCGGGAGCTGTGGCAGCCCCCCAAAAGTGAGATTTTTTTTCCATCTCCTGTGGGGGCACCAGGGATCTTTTGGGAGTCTGGCATCTGGCTGGGCTGGGCCGTTCGTATTTCGGAGCCCTGAGCAAGGAGTTCCGCCCACGGAGGTTTTTATTTTGCGCTCGAGATGCCTTCCCCGGGCCAATTTTAGATTAATCACATTTTTATCTCGCATCCTTTTTTTTTCCCCCGCCTCCTTCCCCACCCCCAGCAGGGGAGGCAGGAGAAAAAGAAAAAAAAAAAAAGGCAACAACGGGGTTATTAATTGGCTGCTGATTTCTGCCGGGCTCTTATCTGTGCACGTGGAGGTGGGGGCAGAGCCTGCCAGCAAAGGCAGGGGTTTTAAGCCTGGTTTTTAAAGGGAACAAAGCTCCTGTGATGGTTTTATCTCAGCCTGGGCTTGCCTGCCCTGCATCCAGCAGCTCCTGAAGCTGATAAGAGCATCATTAAAAAAAAAAAAAAAAACGGCCCAAAGTTCCTCCTCTGCGAAACCAGAGGAAAGGTGGGAGAGGCAATTCCAGAGGCAAGGACGGCCCGGGGAAAATGCAGGAAACCCGGGGGCTTCCAGGGAAGGACCTTTTCCAGCCTTTCCCTGCTTCCAGCCGGGAAAACCCCTGGAGAAAGGGAGCACTGAGGGGCACCTGCCCTCGCCCCTCACCCAAACCCCGCGTCCCTCAGCGCTGGCAGGGATGTGCCGCAGGGCTCGGGGAGCAGCTGCACGAACGGATCCGCGGCTCAGGAGACTTTTCCCGGAGGGAAAGGCCAGCGCTGGAGAGGCTCCCGCTGTCCCCAAGCCCCCCCCGGGCACAGGGCTGTGCACTCACCATCCCTCGGCGGCGGCGGYGTCTGCGTGAAGTAACTGTTGGGTTTGTCTGCAAGGGAACAAAAACACGGAGCTGTCACGGGTTCCCGRGCACGACCCCTCCTCTCCTGCCCCCAGCCCTCTCTCGGGATGGCGTTTCCTCCCTTCCCGAGCAGGTTTGACTCCCAGGAGGTGCTGGAGCCGGGAGGGAGCGGCAGGAGCGGGAGCCGGGATCASCAAAAGCTGGTGTGGGAGCCCAGGTATGGATGGAGCATCTCTGGCGCGGGATGTGGGAGCAGCCCCGGCGCCTGGCAGGGCTGGGATGTGCCTCGGCCTGTCCTGCCCCATCTCCCGGGGGCTGCGGGGCCGGTCCTGCTGCGGATCACCCCAAACACGCCCCTGGCCGCGGACTGAGCAGGTCATCCCCGAGCAGGACGCAGCGGGAAYGCTGCGGCCTCCAGAGAGCGGGAGAGAGGGGCAGCAGGAGGGGGAAGCTGCCCTGGGTGTGACCACAGCTCCCAAACGAGGGTCACACCTTGTCACCTGCCACCCCTCTGTGCTTGGGGGTGCAGGGGGGAGCTGGGCTCCACTCAGGCTCCAAAATCCTGAACGGGAAACACCCAAAMCCTGGGATTTGTGCTGTGCCCGGGGTGGCAGAGCCAGGCTCTGCAGAGATAACCCCGCCCCACCACGCTCCATCACCTGGCCCTGCTCCTGCCCGGCTCCCCGAAGCCATCCATGTGTTTTCCAGCGTTTATTCCCAAACCAGGGAAGCGGCGGCGCGTCCCAAAGCCRGGCTGGAGGATCTGCCTGCCCTCCGTGGGCTTTTCCCACGGCAGGTGTTCGGCACTTCCCAGCTCAGGGAGGTCAAAGCCAGCCCTGGATGATGGAATATTCCTCCACAGGTGTCGGGAAGGGGAGCAGCCGTGCTGGCAGGGGGTGACGGAGCCTGACAGGAATACCTGGATGCATCCACACCCAAGGGTGGGATCTACCCAGCTGCACCAGGGATCAGATTAACAACCAAACCTCGGGGGGGAAAAAAACCAAAAAAACGCTGTTTGCTGATTCCTCAGAGCAGGGATCCTGGAGCAGCCTGGAAGACATTTCCCACTCTCTTGTGRGGCTCCAAGGTCCAGCAGTTTGCTGGGAATGAGGGAACGCCAGAATTCCTCGGCCAGGGCAGGGCTCCCACGAGCCCATTTCGCCCCTCACCTCCCACCAGCCCTGCCCAAATCCTCACATCCCCCCGGCTCACCAGCCCCAGCGCGCCGGGATGCGGGGTGGGAGCAGCAGCAGGTGGGAGCTGGGCTGGCCCACGCACGGCCGCCCTCACAGCTCTGGGCTAACATCTGACAGGGGAAAGCGGATCAGAGCCACGCAGGGAGCTGGCAGCGCCGGGATCGTCCCCAGCGGAGCGAGGAGCCGCGGGAAAAGCCGCGCTGGCAGCACCGGGAGCCCCCCAAACGCCACCTGCCTCGCCCTCCCCTGCTCCAGGGACACCTACAGTTATTGAGGAAGAGCAGCACGGCGAATCCCAGCGTGGAGGTGGCCAGCAGGATGAGGCAGATGTTGCAGGGGATCATGAAGTAGCGCACGACCAGGGACACCTTGTGCTGGTACAGCCGGTCCCGCTCCAGGGCTCCCGGCGCCATGGGGTACTGGCACGCTGTCATGCTCGGTGTCACACCCCGCCCGCCGGCCAGCCAGCCCAGAAGGGTCGCCACGAGGCTCGCATGGATCCCTTTCCCCCCTTCCCCGCTGGTTTTCGGCAGCCTAAGTTGTCCCCGAGGTTCCCATCTCGGCTCGCAGCAGGGCTGGGGGCACCTTCAGGAGTTCGTGCCCGGCGCTGCCATGGCAGTGGCGCAGCCGCGGGGACAGCTCCCRGCCCGCTCCGGAGGGCTCCGCGAGCCCCTGCTCCGGCCCGGAGGGTGTCAATCCACACCTGCCCGCAGGAAGCAAACGCAAATCCCGGCGCTGAAAGCTCTAAATCCGCGGCCGAGCCCACCAGGACAAGGACGAGCCGCTGCCGGGGTGGGAACGGTGGGAATGTCACGGCGGCGACACGCTCCCGGCGGCAGCGCTGGGACAGGAGCCCTGCCAGCCTCGGGAATGTCCGTATCCTCCGGGATATCCTCTCACATCCACGCCGGCCTCGCTCCGGGAACGCGGAGCTCCCTCCGCTGTCCAGCGGCTCCTCCGGGACAGCTCCGGCAGCCCCTGACCCTCCGCAGGTCCTCGCAGGCGGGAGCAGCCGAGATTCCGGGAGAAACCCAAAATTCCGGGAGCAGCCGAGATTCCGGGAGAAACCCAAGGTTCCGGGAGAAACCCAAGACTCCGGGAGCAGCCCGAGGTGCAGCTCAGTGGTGCCACGCTCCAGCCGAAGGCAGCCGCTCCCTCTCCCCCTCCGAGGCTCCGCTCAGAGCCGCGGCAGCTCCATCCCCGCTCCCTCGCCGCCCCTGCCCAGCCGAGCCCAGCGCCGGCTCTCCGGCACCTTCCCAACCCTCCGGCCAGCGGGAAGGGGCCCGGCTCGGCCCGCTGGGCACGGGGACCCTCCCCGGAGGGGGCCGGCTGCCCGCCTCACGCCGCTGGGACATGCCAGCCCTTCCCGGCCAGACCCCGGCTCCGCGCGGAGCCCGGCATGGAGCGGCGGGGGAGCGCTGCGAGCGGCGGCCGCCCTGCCTGGCCGGCTGGGAGGGTGGATGGGAGGGCGGATCCTTAATCCCGGTGGTCTCCGTGCGCCCCCCGCGCGGGGAAGGGGCCGCGCAGCACCAGACAAGGGAGCGGCAGCGCGGAGCGAGCCCGGAGCGCCCGCCCCACGCCCCGGCGCTGCCTCCCTCCCTCCATCCCTCCCTCCGCCCGCCCCTCGGCTCGACCCCGGCGAGGGGGGGGCACGGCGAGCCCCTCCGAGCGCCAACAAAGGGGAGCGGGGGCGCAGGGGCGCGGCGCAGACAAAGAGCGGGGGCGGCGGGGGTCGCGCAGGAGCCGCTCCCCCGGGACACGGCGCGGGCAGCGCGGGGGGCGAGGCTCCGCCCCGCCGGGGACCCCCCCCACGACCCCCGGCAGCCCCCCGGGATGGGCAGGGAAGGGTGGGAGGGGGTGGAAGGGGCTCGGGGGGTGGGAGGGGGTGGGGGCTCAGCGCCCCGGCCCAGCCCCTCCGCGCACTGGAGATGCCGGGAGGCGGAGAGAGCGCTCATCGCCCCCCGAGAGACCCCCGGGGACGGCAGAGCCGCGGGAAAAGCAGAAAAACCCCGGTTATGATTTTTTTTAGGACATCGATTGAGGAGGGAGGGGCACAAACCTGCACGGACTGGGCACAGCCTCCCCAAAACCAGCCGGGAAAAAGGATCAGGACCCAGTGCTGGGAGCCCGGGGAATGAACTGCCCCCTCCCTGCGGGCTCCTGCCCTYTCCCTGCTTCCCTCGGGCAGGATGTGCCAGCCAGGATGGGAAAGGTGCCACCAGCAGAGCCGGGGGAAAGCCAGAGGGAGGTCAGGGCCAAAAGTGARGGACAATGGGGTGAGAGCCCTGCCACAGCCCCGGGCAGGGGGTCCCGGTGCCCACATGCCAATTCCAGGCTGCCAGGAGCTCACTCTGCTCTCCCTTCAGCTGGAGGCTCAGCCAGGACGGCATTCCTGGCAAAACACAAACACGGAGCCCCACAAGCCGTTCCCTGCCRCTGGCACCCCACATTTAGGCCACCAGGAGCTGCTGGGTGATTTCTCAGCCACCACAGCCGAGCTCTTCCTCAGCGGGGAGGAACTGGGCAGCTCCGGAGGCTGCACGAAAACCCCTCAGGAGGAAGGTGCCGCGGTCACGGAGAACCCAGAATTCCTGCTCCCCACTGAATTCCTGCTTCCCACCGAATTCCTGCTTCCCACCCCTCCAAAAGGCAACAGCTTGGGGGAATCACCCTCGCCAGGGGCAGCTTCCCCTCCCAGCCCTTCCAAGGATCCTCCCCTCACCTTGGMAACGCACCTGGAGCCCGAGGGACACAAACACCGCGGGATCCGCCCGCYCTCCCCTCCCACACGCGGGGGACACTGGGTGGTCCTTATCGGGGCACCCCCGGCTCCAGGAGCCTGCAGCTCCCTGTGGGATGGGCACGAGTTGCCCCCCAGCCACCCCACAAAGCCGCCCCGCTCCTCTCCGGGGGCCGGGAGCATCCCGGCGGTCCCAAGGTGCAATTCCAAGGAAGAAGAAAAGCARAGGAAAGAGGGGGAAAAAACCTCAAGTCACGTCGCGGAGATTGCTCCTCTTTAAACCTGCCCGGCTCCCTGGGGACCGGCAGAACACAATCCCGATGCTCCCAGCGCTGGGAGGCACGGGCTGCATCCCAAACACCCTGCCCGGAGAGCCCCAGGAGCAGGGATGGCCCCGGGCCCAGAGAGGTGTGAACCCCTGGGAAGTTCCCCTCACACTCACACAAAGGCTGGGAGAGCCTCTGAGAGCCCAGGAGCTACGAGGGCTCAGCAGGAAACTCTCTCCAAGCCGCTCTTCCCGCTGGGATCCACCCCAGGAGCCCCCTCAGAACCCTSTGCCAGGGAGAGGATGGAGCCCCACACACATTTTCCCTTCCAAGCAGGAACTCCAGGCCCTGTCACGGCTCCAGAGCCCTCCCCGGCCACCACTTGGGAATTCCTGGAGCATCGCACAATGATCCGAGACATTCCCAAAAAACGAGCCCTGCTCCTCTCCTCTTGATACCCAGCTCAGCCTGCTCCTCAATCCTTCCACTCCCTGCTCCTGAATCCTTCCCATCCCTGCTCCTGTATCCTTCCAGTGCCTTCTCCTGCATCCTTCCCATCCCTGTTCCTGCATCCTTCCATTCCCAGCTCCTCCATCCTTCCACTCCCAGCTCCTCCATCCTTCCACTCCCAGCTCCTCCACCCTTCCCGGGACACAGGCGCCAAATTCCTGCCCGCTGCCCTCACGCGGGCCCTGCCCTGCTGCCACCGCTCCAGGACCATCCCTGTTCCCCCCACCCCGGGCGGGGCTTCAGAGCCGCAGCTCCCCCAGCAACCCAGGATAAGGCCCAAGGCYTGGCTTTGAACAATTCCCGAAGGGAAGCGCGGGCATTTGCATCCTCCCCGCGCGTGTTTTCACATGCAAATCGCCCCGGCACAGGCGGCCCTTTCTTCCCAGGTCTGCGGGGCTCTGTCCCCTCCAGCCATGGCGGGGCCGCTTTTAGGGGCAGCCCCGCGTGGATCTGAGCAGCCTTTGTGTCCCGGAGCTTCCAGCTCGGCTCCTCGTCCTCTTGRGAAAGACAAACACCGCGCCCCTTGCGCGGATTTGGGGTGGGATTTGCCAATCCGAGGATCCGTTTGCCCTGGGGCGACCCCGCACCTGCCCGGCCCGKCCGTGTGGGGTGGCATTTTTGTCCATCGGTGTCCCTGTCCCCRGGAGAGCCCCTGTCCAGCTGCCACCTCCTCGCCGCATCTTTGGTGACGGTGACGGCGGGGACGCCCCGTGTGCCACCTGCTCCCTCGGCCAGCCAGGGACATCCAGCCCTTCCCACAGCTCGGGATGTGTCCGTGCGGAGTGAAGGGCCAGGCGGGAGAACCCAGCAAGAGCTGGCCAAGTAAAAAAGGACATAATGGCAGAAAAAAGGCCATAAAAGGGAAAAAAAAAGGCCATAAAAGCCACCTTTGGCTCCAGAGGGGGCAGCTGGGGACAGCGACTCCGGGGATCCAGGGTGGTTTGCCTGCCCAGAACCCGGATATTTGTCTCTGCATGGAGCAGGGATGGATTCATCCCTCACCCCTCAGCCACTGCCCATCATCGCCCCTGCACCGACAGCCTTCCTCCCCTTCCTCCTCCTCCTCCTCCCCCTGGGAGCATCCTCCCAGGGCACCGCCAGCCCCAGCGGGGGACAGGAGGCACAAAGTCCCCGCGGCTGCCAGGAGAGAGGAGGGAGGGACAAGGGGCAGGTGCCAACTGAGAGCCCCTCGCACGCAGCTGCTCTTCCCCTACTCCAGGCAAAAATCCATCGTCTCCCAGCTAATCCACACCCCCCCGGCCCGGATTTTTTCATGGAAGTGTTCCTTGCATCCAGGGCTCCGTGTGGTCAGCTTAAATTCCTTCCCGTTCCTGCCTCCCGGATTCCAGCCTGAAACACCCAAAAAAAAAAAAAAATCGGAGCTGCTTTGGGAGATGATTGACAGCTGTCAGTCACCCCCTCCTCACCCAGCTCCTGCTGTTGCCAGGCTGATTCCCCGCCTGGCTCCCTTCCCGCTAATCCTGTTTGGCAGGGAGCTAATTGGGATTTATCTGACAGCACCCAGGGCCTGCAGAGCCGTTTTGTGCTTCCTCCAGGGAGGCAGAGGAGGAGGAGGAGGAGGAGGAGGAGCAGGGAGCCTGCAGAAAGCGTTCGCTCCTTCTCCCTTTCCCCATCCCTTCCCGCAGTTTTCCCGGCTAATTACCGGCGAGAGGAGCGGGAGGGGGGCAGGAACGCGGGGATTTTAATTATTTCATTTACCACTTGGCAGGACCCAGCTTTGACTCCCCGCTGAGCAGCGCTTGGAAATAAAGAGCTTTTAAAGGCTCTCCGCGGGAGAGGAGCGAGCGGGGGTGGGATCCGCGGCTGGGGCGGCCGGGCTGGCGTGTGCGGGGCGGGGTGGGGATGTTCATTCACACCATTCCCGGCGAACATTCCCAATAAACGCTCCCAAATGAACGCTGCCGCTCCAGGGAGGGCTGGATAAGCGCGGCCTCTTCTGAAAAAAAAGGGGTTTTTCCGCACTTAATAACTTTGTCTGGAAGCAGATCCAGCACTGGACCATCCAGTGCCTTCCAGAAGCGCTCAGGGATGGAAAACGCCTGGAAAAGGGATGGAAAAGCTCCAGCATGGAGTGAGCCATGCATCTTGTGCCCGGGGACTGCAGGTCCCCCTCTCGCAGCCCTGCAGACCCCCCCTGCTCCCCAGAGCCGAGCTCCTGCTGTGCTGTCACTGTCACCTCAGACCCCGCAGATCCCACCCAGCCGTGGCGGGGTTCTGACGGCTCTGCCTCGCCCCTAAAACCAGAAAACCCAAACCAAGGCTCCGCACGCCGAGCTTGGAAGGCCTGGAAGGACAAAACGCTGCCCCGAAGGGGACACAGAGCAAAGCCAAAGCCGCCCGAGCGAGGGGAAGCATCTCCGAGCTAAAGCCACGCAATTCCCGCTGTTCCAAGGACGCTGAGCATCCCTGGCCCCTCTGCCTCCCCGCAGCCGAGCCGCCGCCCTGGGCACGGCTCACACGGAGCGCTGGGAGCCCATTCCCGGCTGGAACCCGCGGCCCGGGAGGGTTTTGCAAGAGCGAGCGAGGATTTCACGCCCTCGGCGCTCCCGGGAGCGGCGCCGGGAGAGGGGCAGAGCGGGGCGGTGCTGGGGACGAACCCCCGAGCGCGTCCCCGGTGCCCCGGCGGTGCTGCGGCTCCTCCGCGGGCTCACACCGCCACCTGCCGCCCTTCCCGGCCCTCTCCTGCCGCCGGGAATTCCGGCCGAGCCGCGGGGAACGCCGAAGGGGAGCCCAGAGCAGCTCCAGGGACCCGCACGGGAGGGAGGGACAAGCGGGGACAAACAGGGGGGCGAAAGGGGGGAAAAGGGGAAAAGGGGAAGTGGGGGAAAGGGGGGGGAAA
>RAHM01000151.1:538955-621966 GCA_003713295.1 Parotia lawesii
AAGGGACAACGGGGGCCCGGCCGAGGCCGGAACAGCAGCGGCAGCTGCTGCCAAGGCCCGTGCCAGGGTTGCCAGGGCTGCCGGGCTCTGTTATCCAGCAACAGCCTTTGAAGTCAGGGCCCAGGAATGTGCCCGGCTCTGCTCCGCCAGGGAAGGAGGGACAGAGCTCCCGGAGCCGCCGGAGCGGCCTCGCTGCTCCCCGGGAGCATCCCAGGGGCTCATCCCGTATCCACGTCCCGCATCCACATCCCGTGTCCAGCGAGTCACAGCAGGGCCGTGAGGAATCCTGCTGGTTTTCCCTGGAATCCTGCTGGTTCCCCCAGGAATTCTGCTGGTTTCCCCYGGGATTCTGCTGGTTTCCCGTTAGTTTTCCAGGAAAAAAGCGCCTGGAAGCTGGAGATGGTCCCCACCGSCCCGGCCAGGCCGCACTGCTCGTCCCGTGTCCCCCTCTGCAGCCCCGTCCCTCTCCCAGCCCCTTCCCCACAGGAAAGACCCCACTGCACACCCCCTCTGCTCATCCAGGACAAATCCCGATGGATTTCGGGTGTTGATTCCCACGTGGGCAGCTCTGGGCCCGGGAACAATGGTTGCTGTATTTGGACACCCCCGGAGCGTGCCSGCGCCATCTGTTCCCGGGATTTCAGCTGCCTGGAGCTGCAGGTGTGGGGCTGGAGCTGGGACTGGGGCAGCCACTGACCCCTTGGATGAGTTACGGGATCATGGAATGGCTTGGGTTGGAAGGGGTTTCAATCCCATTCCATTCCACCCCCGCCGTGGGCAGGGACACCTCCCACCATCCCAGGTTGCTCCAGCCTGGCCTTGGACACTTCCAGGGATGGGGAATCCATGGAATAACCCGTGCCAGGGCCTCCCCACCCTCCCGGGGAAGGATTTCTTCCCGATATCCCACCTAAATCCCCCCGCTTTCCGTCTGAACCCCTGGTTGTGGTGCAGCTGGAACGATCCAGCAGAGCCGGTTATCCATTCTCCACCCATTCCAGAGGCGAGATGTGACTTTTCCCACTGCCTTGACCCCACCACCCACGGCCTGGATTCCGGGATCGGCGCCCAGGGTGACCCCGAGCTCCCCCACGTCGCAGCAGCCGCGATTCCCAGGGCGCAGGGAATGCGACACACGGAGACACGGGAGATTTCCTGGGAAGGGAGAGGCTTTCATCTGGAGCAGGCTCCAAAGGAGCGCCAGCTGCTCCCAGCTCCCTCCTGGCACACGCACGGGGCCGGAGCAGGGCACATTCCCACCCCGATCCCACAGTCTGGGGCTCAGGTGTGATGTTATCCCACAGGGATGGAGCCACGGGCGGGCTCCAGGATCCCGACAAACCCTTCCCTCCCCAGGTGAGATCCAGGATTCATCCCTGCCTCCACCATTCCGGCACGGAGACCCCAAATCCCTCCTGCTGCTGGCACAGAACTGGACGGGATCAGCTCGCAGCGGGAATTCTGTGAGCCCACATTCCCAGCACGGACACTGCCCCTCTGTCCAGCCTCAGGCAGCGCATCCCAACTTCCCAAAATCCCTCCTGCCCAGCTCCGGAGCCTTCCCAGTGTCCCAGCTTCCCTGCACTGGCGCAAAAAGCAAATCCCCTCCAGGAATCCACGCGGCCTCTCCCGAAATTTCCTTTGCTCCTTAGGGGATTTAAAGTGGCTTTTCCTCCTCCGTGGCACAGGGGTGGGCACGGGGCAGGAGCAGCGACGCCACTTCCGCAGGGACCCTGGGCCCTGGGTTCGTGACAATCCCGGCAGCCCTGGAATCCCCCACTGGGATCCAGGGAATGACACAGGAGGAAAAATTCCCTCCCTCCTCTCCTGACCGTGCCCCTCTATGGGCACCTCCTTCAATCAGCAACAAAAATCCCAATCCCAATCCCAATCCCATCCCCAATTCCCTCCTCGCAGCCGCTGAAGCATCCTGCCTCATCCCTAAATTCCTGCTTCCACCAGGAATCTCCCAGACCTCCCCTCCCTGCCCCGGGGTCACCTCGGTGCCACCCCTGTCCCGCCATGGCCACCCCCCGGGCCAGAGGGGACAGASCCACCCCCCTGGGAGCCCTCTGGACAGACGGACAGCTGGGAAGTGTCCGTCCTGCAGATCCCAGGGCACGGGGCCAGGGTTCAGAGGTYTCGGGAAAAAATCCCCGCTGGAAAACGGAGTGAAAGGCACGGACTGCGCGTGAAAAACGGGATTCTGCCCGAGGGACGGGATTCGGAGCTGGATTTTTCCCTTATCGCGACAGACGTGGCGGCCTGAGGGTCCCCAAGGTCCCCGGGGGCGGCAGCTCCAGCCCCCTCCGCTGCTTCCCGGTGCCTGCTCCGGGATGGATTCCAGCGCTTCTCCGAAGGGTTCCCACGCCCGGGCCGGGCGGAGGGGCYGGAGYGTCCAACATCCTCCCCCGGGGCTGGAGCAGCGCTGGTCACTCKCTGCGGCCGCTGCCCAGAGGCCGTGGAAACGCCAGGGCCCCGCGCTCCCAGTGCCCCCGGCCAGCGGGAGGCTCCCACTGGGATGAGGAGGAGCAGGGATAATCCCCAGGCTGCAGCAGCAGGAATGTCCCAGCACCCTCTTAAAACCCCTTTGGGAGCTCCTGAGCGCCTCCTTTTCCAGCCTGAAGGCCAAAAGCCCCATGGAAAAGGAGAATCTGGGATGGAGGGCATCCAGAGGGAGCCCCACACCATCCGCGCCCCTCGCCAGCCCCGAGCCTGAAATCCCGAATCCACACGCAGAGCTGTGGGATGGGACATTCCCGAGGCATCCCTGGCAGCCTCTCCGGGGAGCCAGGCGCTTTCCAGAGGCTGGAAAAGGCTCCCTGGGGCAAAGAAAGTGCAAGTGCAGGGCGTGAGCGGGGCCGGAGAATGAGCGGGAGCCGGCTGGGAGAAAGGAGCAGGCTGGAAAAACAATTCCAGCTGGGATTGCTGTCGCTTGCCTCAGTGCCTGGGAACTGGGGCCCGGCCAGCAGCGCTGAGCTCCGGGGTTCTCACGAGCCGCAGGAGCTCGGAGTGGGATCAGCCGGAGGCGGGAGGAACCTCGGGATGCAGGCGGAGTTCAAAGGGAATGCGATGGGAATGCTGCTCCCGGGCATCCCCTCCCGAAGCTCCCGGCGGTTTTTCCCCCATCGCTCCCAAATGGGAGAATCCCTGTGGTGTCCAAAGCGACTCCCGCGGATCCGAGCCCAGCCCGGCCTCCAGGCCCCGGCTTCCCGTGCTCTTCCCGAGTTAAGTGGGTGGGAAAATCCAGCCTTTGTTGTTCCACCGAGCGGGCGGCTCCAAAACAAAGCTGGGCCACGGGAGATAAAAAAACCCCAAACAAACTTCGCCACGGGGCGCATCCGGGAGGCAGAGTGGGAAAGAATTCCATGCCCGTGGAGGGCACGGCCGCGCGAGCTCCGTGGAAAAAMCACAGGGCAGCTGTTTTCCACTCCCAGCACGGCAGCAGAGCCCAAAATCCGGGATTCTGGGAAAAAATCGCCCTAAAAAAGCTGCTCTGGGCAAGGCAGGTGCTTCCCCAGTGTTGCCCTCACATCCCTGGGAATTGCCCCAAATTCCCTGGAAGAGGCACCACTGGGGGTCCCCAATATCCCCCTCACTTCCCTCGAAATTGCCCCAAATTCCCTGGAAAAGGCATCAGTGGTGCCTCCCCAATTTTCCGTTCACACCCCTGGAAATTGCCAAAATTCCCTGGAACAAGCGCCGGCGCTGCCTCCCCAAAATTCCCCTCACATCCCTGGAAATTGCCCAAATTTCCTGGAATTGAGGCACTGCTGCTGCCTCCCCAGTTTTCCCTTCACGTCCCTGGAAGCTGCCCAAATTCCCTGGAAAAGGCAGCGGTGGCACCCCCCCAAAATTCCTCCCGCACCCCTCGGGCGAGCTCTGGCACTGCCCAAATTCCCTGGAAGAGGCCGGGAAGCGCCCGGGAGCTCCTGGCTCCTTTCCCAAGGGGAGGCTGCCCCGGCTCCTGAGGCGCTCCAGGGATGCATAGCTGGAATTCCAGGCTGGCAGGGCAGGAGCCGTGCCAGGACAGGTTGTGCAAACACGGAACGGGCAGGGAGAGAGGGCTCGGGAAAGGGGGGAAAGGCTGGAGAAGGGAAAGGGGGAAAGGCTGGAGGAGGAAAACCAGGAAAGGCCGGAGAAGGAAAACCGGGAAAGGCTGGAGAAGGGAAAGGAGGAAAGGCTGGAGAAGGGAAACCGGGAAAGGCTGGAGAAGCAGCTGTGTCTCCCTCACACTTTTAAGGGTCCCCAAATCCAGGGAACCTGGCCAGAGAGAAACTGGACAGTCCAGGGCTACTGGGCAGGGACTGACCAGTCCAGGGCTGCTGGGCAAAGACTGACCAGTCCAGGGGTGCTGGGCAAAGAGAGACTGATCAGTCCAGAGCTACTGGACAGAGACTGACCAGTCCAGGGATGCTGAGCAGGGAGAAACTGGTCAGTCCAGAGCTACTGGACAGAGACTGACCAGTTCAGGGATGCTGGGCAAGGAGAGACTGGTCAGTCCAGAAATCCTGGGCAAAGACTGGTCAGTCCAGAGCTCCTGGACAGGGAGAAACTGGTCAGTCCAGRGCTCCTGGATGGAGACTGACCAGTCCAGTGATGCTGGGCAGAGAGAAACTGGTCAGTCCAGGGCTACTGGGCAAACACTGACCAGTCCAGGGCTCCAGGGCAGGGAGAAACTGGACTTCCAGCCCCTCGCAGGGAAGTGCAGCGGGATGTGCCAGAGCAGGGCCRCGGAGCCGTCCCAGAGGCGCAGCCTCCCACTCCAGATTAAAATTCCTCAGGAATTTGCTAAACAAATGGAGCCTCCCGGCTCCTGCCACTGGCCCGGGGGATGTTCCGCATTTCTGCCACGCCGGGGATGGAGGGGAGGGACCCTGGGGTTGGGGACAGGGCAGGGACAGGGCAGGGACAGGGCAGGGTGGCACTGGGGACACCAGCACTGTGTCCAGTCCCCGTCCAGCCTGGCCTGGGACACTCCCAGGCACGGGGAATCCATGGAATACGGACTTCCAGGGCTTCCCCACCTCGCAGGGAAGGATTTTTTYCCCYGATATCCAGCCTAAATTCCCCYGGTTCCAGCCTGAACCCTTCGCTCCTTGTCCCGTCACTGCAGCTCCTGCTGAGGAACCTTGTGGGATCCTCCAKCTCCTGGGAGGCCGCTCCGAGGTCCCCACAGAATTTCCTCTCCTCCTCCACCCTTCAGCACCGACCCAGCCCCCAGCAGGGTGTGCGAGACCCCAAATCCCAGCGGGGAGGGCAGAAACCTCCCCTAAATTTGCTCAAAAAGCCCCACTCGCACTCATCCTCCTCCTCTTCCTCCTCCCTCGGAGCGAGGCAGGAGCAGGACTGGCACCTCCCGGGGACAGTGCGGAATTTTAGATCCGTATTTTTATGGGTGYTTTGTATTTATATCCCCGTTTTTTTTTCATCCTGGGGGATGACAAAAAATTCTCCTTCCCTCTCCCAAACCCCACCCAGGGCAGCCTCTCTTGAGCTGCTGGCCCAGAGTGGGGTCGTTCCCCCCGCCAGCATTCCCAGCTGGAAAAAGGGGTTACGGCCTCCCTGCCGCGGATCCGAGGGGAGGAGGGAGCCAGTCCTGGGTTTTTTTTGTTGTCCAAGCGGAATTCCTGCAYTCCTGGCCCTGTTCACTCCTCTGCTCTCGGGACACGCTCAGCAAAGACTTTGGGGGCTCCAAAACCCCATTGGGGGCTCCATAAAACTGCAGGATAACCCTAAATCCCCTGCCCATCAACCTCTGACCCCAAAGTCAGTGACAGCACCCCCAGCCCAGCACGACCCACCCCAAACACACACAGAGGACTGCGGGATGACCCTAAATCCCTCACCCACCACCCACCGACCCCAAAACCAGCGCCAGCACCTCCAACCCAGCGCGACCCACCCCGAACCAGCGGGACGCCCCTCAACCACCCACCCCTGCCCACCCAGGGGCGCAGAGCCGGGGGGGAAAATCCCGGGAAAAGACCCCCCGGGAGCAGCCTCACCTTCCACGCAGTGCTCCACCTCCTCCAGGTTGCGCAGGGTGATGCGCATCAGGCTGGAGTTGAGCATGAGCTCGTTGCGGTGCGCCGGCCACAGCGCCTGCGGGGCGGGGTTCACGAAGAAGATGCGCGTGTCGCCCGTGGCCACCTGGTTGTCRCAGATCAGCGGGTCCCCGAAGCCCCCGATCACCACCTTGTTGCCCCCGTCCAGCAGGATCTCGTGGGTCACGATGTCTTTGCCCTTCAGGTAGCGCCAGACCCGCACCTGGCAGGGGAAAGGGAGAGAGGTCGGGGTTGTTGGGCTTCCTGGGCTCCTTTTTCCTTCCCTGGGCTCCTCTTCCCCTTCCCTATCCCAAATCCATGGAGGATTCAGCCAGGGGAGCCCCTCTCCCTTTACTCCGCCGAACTTCAGGCCTTAAAAATAAATCCTGGCCACAGGAGCCCTTCCCAGTCCCCTCTCCCAGTGTTCCCAGTGTCCCCGGGCTGGCTCGTCCCCCTGTGCCCAGAAATCCGCCCCACACAGAGGAAGCAGCAGCTGCCACGTGGTTCTGAGGGCACGGGTCAGAAACCCCCCGGAAATCCAGAATTCCAAGGCAGGGAGTCACAGAATCCCTGGAAGGGGAAGAGCTCACCGGGGCTTTGTGCTGGGACATCGCTGTCACCGCAGGTGTCCCCCCTGCCACAGCCCCGAGGGCACCGCAGCACCCAAGGCCCTCAGGGAGGGGGTGGCTCGGAGATAACGGGGGTGGCTCCGAGATAACGGGGTCTGGAGCCCCTCTCCCAGTCAGGACACCCGTCCCCGCTTCCAGAAGGTCATTCCCAAGGGGGCAAAGGGGCAGGGAATGGATGTTCCCACGCGGCTGGGCAGCCAGGTGTCCCCCCACCCTTGGGGGACACTGGGGGTGGCGGTRGTGACACAATCCAGGAGGGGTTTTAGATCCAGGGCAGGTCCAATCCCGCTGGAAAAGGAACCATTCCCGGTTTTCTGCCTCTGCCCCGGTGGCCCTTCAGGTGTCCCCCCCTGGCCCCGAGGGGCTGCTCAGACTCAGAGACTCTTCCCCTGTGCCAAATTCCTCCCYATCCCCTCCCTCGGCGTCTCCAGCCGAGATCTGAGGCTGCAGAGTTGGGATCAGGGGGTGAAGCCTCGCTGGGGGCTCCGGGGGATGCAAATCCTGTGATCCGCCATCAATCCCGGAATTTTGTTTTTTGCAGCCCCGACCCCAGAATTTCAGCCCAGCTCTCAGCCCTGATCGAAGAGGCTTCGAAGTTCACCCTGAGCCTGAGCCAAGCTCCTGCACAGCGTCCCTGGCAGGACTGGGAGGACGGGAACGGGGTCATTCCCACATTCCCCGTGGCCACAGGAGCCACAGGACGGGGCCAGAGCCTCCTGCTCAGCGCCAGCCTCACCTGCCGAGCAGGAAAAGGGAACAAATCCAGCACTGCCTGTGCCCTGCAGGCACAAATCAAGGTTGAGAACCAAGTTCAGGCGTTTGTTTCTCCTGTTTTCCTCACACTTTCTCCCTCTGGTGAAATATTCGGAGCAGGACCCCGGCCTTGGCGTGGGGGGGTGGGTCTGATCTCCCAGGCAGCGCAGCAACACCAAAAAGGCAATAAATTACCCCAATTATGACCCCAACAACTGCGCCCTGCCCTGCTCCCCTGCGTGCCTGAGCTGCAGGAGCAGCCCAGGTGTGAGCAGGACTGTGACAGCAGCCGCACATGCCTCGGCTGCTCCCGGGCGTGGAGAGCTCGGCCCCGTCCGGGGCAGCCACGTGTTCCCCACACCCGTTCACCCTCCAGCACCCCTCCCGGGRGGTGCTGGGCCACCCCACAGCTCCACAACACKCGGGGTAATTCCTCCCTGGGATGCGTCCCTCCCTGCACAGCCCGAATCCGAGCTGCGGGGAAGGGACGAGGGACAGGGACAGGAAAGGTTTTGCCCCTCCTGCAAAGCCACGGAGGGGGTGGGATGAGAGGGTCTTGAAAGGCTCCAGCTTCCCCAGGAGGGGTGGCTCCGATCTCTGCTCCCTGCGAGCAGCGACAGGGCCTGAAGGAACGGSTGGAGTCGTGCCAGGGGAGGTTTAGGGCAGAAATCAGGAATATTTCTTCCCCCGGAGGGTGGTGGGCCACTGGAACTTCCCCAGTTGCTCTCAGGGATGCCCAGGGTGGGACTGTGCGGGGATAAAAGTTGGGCTCTGCTCCTTGCGGGTCCCTCCCGCCCCAAACCATCCCAAAACTCCCTGAAGAAGCCCCCGGGAGCTTCCCTGATCCCACAGGGATCGCGGCACCCACAGCGACATCCGTGACGGGGGACAGCCCCTCCCGAGGCCAGCAGCGGCCGCGGCACCCCAGGTGAGCCTGGAAAAGCTGCGAAGGGCTCAATCCTGCGCTCACAAACCCCTCCTGCCTCCCCAGCTGCCTCTCYAGCCTCCTCCCCGGGCTGGAGCCGCTCTCTCCCCGCAGTCAAGTCAAGACACCTTCCCGCAGCCCCACCTCCTCCTGCTGCTGCTGCTGCTCCAGCCCCGGGGCAGGCTCCGGAGGAGGTGAGCAGCAAACCAGGGCGAAAAACCTGCCAGACAAAGGAGAAAAGAGGGGAGAAAAAAAACCCTCCTCCAGCAGGCAGAAAACACAGCCCGAGGCTGGCGCTGAGAGGCACGCGCGGGGCGTTTTCGCAGCTCGGTTTTTATTTTTCGGGGGGGGGGGGTCGGGAAAAAAAAGCAGAATTCTCCCCCAGCTCTGCAGCAGATGGTAATTGGCGTTAATTGGCGTGGCTGCTGCTCTCCGGGCCAGGCCGGAGCACTCCCCGAGAACATCAAGGGTCCGGCGGCCTCCTCCCCGCCCTGCTCGCTGATGAATGGATGCGCCGGCACCAAAGCCCCGCAGTCACCTGCGGGCATCCCATTCATCAGCGCTGCACAATTAAGACTTTGTCACCGCTGACTCACCGGCGGCARCGAGGACCGCGGCGAAGAGGAAGGGAGAGGGAGGAAAAAAAAATTGGGCCGGGACCTGCTCGGAGGAGGACTCTTCCCCGGAGCGCTCTGTTTTTCCAAAAAGAGCAGAAAACGCTGGGTTTTGAGGGGGTTTGGCAGCGCCGGGGAGGCAGAGGAAGAGCGGCCACAACTTTATCCAGGCGGATCCTTGCGCTGGCGGGTTTTACGGGCAGGGAAACAAATAAAATAAACAGAAATAAAAGGATTTTCCAACGCGCCACGGGGTGTATCCCATGACGGRGAAGGGGACCACCTGTGCAGGAACATTCCCGCCTGGAATACGCTGAGGGAAGTGCCAGGCTTGGCTCTGTAAARCCGGGTGAGAAGCTGGAGGAGCAAAGTCCCCTCTGGAGGAGCTGTCACTCGGGGTGGGAAGCACCGAACGGGGTCACCTCTGAATTTTGGCAGTTTTGGGAGATGAAAGCCAGAATCCACTCCGCTTCCAACCCTTCCCTCTCCCCTTTTTGTCCCTCTCTGTGCCTTTTCCCTGCCCTTTCCCCAGGACACAGCAACTCCCCACAAAAACCCCCCCAAAACCTGGGCTCTACTGTGCGGAACAGGATCCACATCCTTTTCCACGCTTCCTACAGCACTCACAGAACCTGGATTTGTCCTATAAATAGCAGCCGCCTTCCTACACATGGGGACAGCCCAGAAAAAGGCACTTCAGGGGGTCAGAGCAGGAAGGGACAATGCCAGCACAGAGCAGCAGCAGCAGCAGCTTCGGGAAGAAGTCGGAAGCTGCACTCAGGAGTGTCAAATCCCTTGGAAAAGCAGCACGGCAGCCACTTTTCGGGAATGCTGTCAGCCCTCCCCGGCTCCCCTGGCAGCGCAGGGACGGCTGGCAGCGATTTCGGGGCGTTCATCTGACATTAACTTCGCGTTTCTCCTCCTGGTTGCCGGCGTCCACCAAAGCCCTCAGCTTTGGGAGGGTTGGGAGCCGAGCTGGGGAGAACAATGCCCCCAGTGAGGAATTCACAGATCCCCACGTGCCCGCTCCCTCCCGGACCACCCAGCTCCGGGAATACTCCGGATTTTGGGCGTGGAGCTCCCCGCACGCGCTGGGGCCTCGCCTTTCCTCTGCTGATAAGGAAGAACCTGACGGGAGATAACGGCGGGGTCCGGGGAGCAGCGAGCAGGGCAGGGCAGCGCGGATTGGGGCAGGGATTTTCCTCAGCAGCGAGGTCCTGGATTTATCCCAGCTCCGCAGGGGCAGTGCGAGGACAGGAGGAGCCGGGGGCCAGGTTTAATCCCGAGTTGCTGTTGGAGTTTAGATGTTTGGTTAAAAAAACAAAACAAAACAAAACAAAACAAAATAAACGGCAGGGATGGTCAATCCAGCAAAATCCACACGATCCCAAGACTTTGGGAGATCTTAGGAGGGCAAGAAGCCAAGAACTGCTGCAAAGCTGCACATCCCCAAGTCACTGCAGTGACGGGAGATTTATGTGCGTCCAGCTCCTCGGGACACCCCAAATCCCATTCCAAAGTTTTTTTCCCTGCAAAAACACCGTGAAACGCCACTAAAAATGCCACGGGACGGGCTGAAGGGCAGGGAAGGGGACAGGGAACCGCTGTCCTGGGGCAATTCCCGAATGTCACAGCATTGCCACATCGGGATGGGATGGGATGGGATGGGATGGGATGGGATGGGATGGGATGGGATGGGAAGAAAGCTTTCCTGCTTTCACTTTTACACGACTCCAGGGCTGGAATGGTGCCTCAGGAGCACGTCCCGGCCCTTCTGCGCTCTGAGGAGACCAGGAACGGGCAGGAGCAAAATCCCAAACTCCAGAGCAAAGCAGCGCGAACCTCTCCTGGGCACTGCTCAGGGAAAGGCCGGGAAGAGATTCCCTTCCCGATTTAAGGAACACAAACTGTGCTTCACAGAAAGCCACCACGGGCAGCCCCATTCCAATCCCGGCTGCTTCAGCTGCTCCTGGATTGCACCTTGCGAAGGCTCAGAGCTGCTGAGCAGGCAGCTTTTCCTATCCCAGCTTTTCCCATCCCAGCTTTTCCCATCCCGGCTTTCTCCATCCCAGTTTTCCCTGGCCCAGAGTCCTGCCCTGCTGCTGCAAGCTGATTTTCTGCCAGGCAGACACCTCGCTGCGAGTCTGCGGTGGGAGAAAAGGGATTTTATTTCTCAGCCGGGCATTTCTGCCTCGCCACCAGCCCCCGCCGGGCCACCTCCCGTGGCAACCTCGCGCCGGCCTCAGGTGGCCACATCCATCTGTGCCCCGCTGCTGGCAGCAGCTCATTAATTCTCGGCGGAGCACCCAGGATGTGCCAGACACTGCAAGCAGACGGTGCCTGGAGGGGCTGCCATCCCCTCCGCGAGGTGCAGATGGGTCGGGGGGCGCCGGGAGCGGGCACCGGGCACCAGCTGGGCTGGCAGGGGCTGGGGGATGCTCGGGGGGTGCTCCAGGGAAAGTTCACCTTCCCCTCTGCCACCGCAGCATCACCCCCCGGCCCTGCTCGCGGGGTTTATTTGGAGGAAAAGGGGAATGGGGAGAAGAGGAGCAGGCGAGGGAAGAGCGTGTCCTTGCAGGCGAGATTCCTGCCCCGGCAAGGGTTAAGGCGCCCGGCACGTTTTCTGTCAAGCGGGCGGGTGGGATTTCAGGTTGCTCGGGACTTCGCCGTCTCGCAGCTTCGGGGGGAGATAACAAAACCCCGTAGCCCGAGGCCAGGTTGGTGGTTAAACAATAGCTCGGGCTGCAGGAACTCGAGATGCTGCTAAAGTCAACAGCGAGCCGCGGCTGGAGACAGGAGAGGCTCCCAGCGCCTTCCGGCAGCCGGGCACGGAAAGTTGGGAGGCAGCTCCGCATCTCGCCAAAGAGGGAAATGCCCATAAAAAGCAACCTCCAGAGACTCCCCCCCCCCTCCCCCGGCCACAGCTGCGGGAGCCCCTCCGCAGCCTAAAAACCCCCCAATTCCACCCCAAACCGCACGGGGCGAAAGTTCCCCCCCCCCGCGGCTTTACCTTGCAGGAGTAGGTGTGGTGCACCGGGTCCACGTTCATGATCTCCTCCACCGTGCCCGTGAGCACCACGTTGGCCTCCTCCTCCCTGCGCTCCAGCTCCCGCTCGGGGCAGCTCGCCGATCCCAATCCCAGTGCCATTCCCAGCGCCAGCAGCGCCAGCAGCGCCCGGCCCCCGGCCGCCCGCGGTGTCCCCATGGTCCCGGCGGCGGTGGCGGCCCGGTGGCGGTGCCGGTGCCCCGGMGCTGCGCGCAGACAAAGCGGCCCCGCTCGCAGGCAGCGCTGGCGCAGCCGAAAGGGCCACTTTTGTTCCAGGAGGTGAAAAGGAGGAAAGAAAGAGAGGAGGGAGGGAGGCAGGGAGCGAGGGGAGGGGAGAGCAGGGGAGGGGAGAAGGAGGAAAATCCCAGGAGGAGGAGGAGGAGGAGGAGGAGGAGGAGGAGGAGGGATCTGGCTCCCCGAGAAGCGCTCGGCGCTCGCTGCCGCGGCCCTGGAAGAAAGCGCGCAGATTTGCATGCAATCTGAATTGCTGATAAGGAGGGAGCGGGGGTTAGGGGGAGAGGAGGGAGGGAGGGAGGAAGGGAGGAAGGGAGGAAGGCAGCGCGGCCGCCCGCCCGCCCTGCTGGCAGCGCTCGGTGCGAACGCCGCCCCCAGGAAAGGAGCTCGCCTCGGTTAATGGATAATCAGCGCCGCAACGTGAGGAGACTTTTAAAGGTGTAGGGACCGCAGCCGGCCCCGCCGCCACCCCAGCCCTGCGCGGCAGCTGTCCCCAGCCCTGTCCCGGGCTGTCCCTCCCTCCATCCCGCACCCCCGAGATGCTCAGAGAGGGGTGGCACCCCGGCCTTTCCCTCCGTGTCACCCCCAGCCCCAGCAGCAGCTGTCCCCAGCCCTGTCCCCTCCACCCCGCACCCCTGAGATGCTCAAAGAGGGGTCTGACCCCGGCGCTTCCCTCCCGGACACCCCCAGTTCCACCCCCGGAGCTGGCGCCAAGGATGTTCCAGGGTTTTCCCCGCCGGGAAACTGAGGCAGGGTTGGTCCTGCTCCGCAGGGACCCCACGGCTCCATCCCGGGGCTCGGCGAGTGGCCGCCCGCGCTGTKCCCCACRTGGAATCACGGAATGATTTGGGTTGGAAAAGACCTYAAAAACCATCTCGTGCCACCGCCTGCCTGGGCGGGGACACCTTTCCCTACCCCAGGCTGCTCCAAGCCGCGTCCGGCCTGGCCTGGGACCCTCCCGGGGACCGCGGGTGTCCGTCCCCCGCAGCACCGCCACCTCGTGCCCCGGCTCCCCTCGGGGGCCGCAGGGCGCCTTCCCCAGATGTCCCGAGCAATTAGGGCAGATATAAATGAAGAGTTAAGCGGCACCGGGGGAGGGATGTTTGTTTGCGCCCTCCATAAATCAGCCCGGCCCCAGAGGCGCTGTGCGAGGCTGCTCCACCCGCCGGCCCTAAGCGAGCCCCGCCTGTGACCCGGGCCGAGCTCCCGGTCCCAGGGTGAGGTTTAACCGCGCCGGTGGCACCTGCCAGCAGAGGATGTGGCACACGGCGTGTCCCCGGGTCCTCCCTCCCGCGACAATAACAGCGGCATCCTGCCCCGAGTGCCCCCGTCCTTCCCTAAATCCTCGAACCGCTCCTCCCCTAAATCACCCCGAGCGCTCCGTGCTGCTCGCCCCTGTGGATGTCGCGCTCCCTTTCTTTCCCTCTCCTCCTCTCGTTTGTTTCGTTTCTGGAGGCAAATGAGCCCTGCCTCGAGTGTTCCAAAGGCCGGCCCGGCAGCTCCCTGGGAAGGATGGAGATYCCATCGATCTGCCCGGAGATATCCCAGCTCCTGCGGGGTTTGCAGGGAAGGCACCCCGGACATTCTCTGCCTTAACCCAGGCGTTCCCACAGTCATTCGGGGCTCTTCTTGTAACCCCACAGCTCCTCCCTGGACTCTTTCCACCCAAAGTTTCCGTTTCTCCCCCGGAAATCTGAATTTCCCGGCTCAGCGCCGAGGGAAGGCTCCTGATCCGAAGCAGGCAGGGTTTTATCACCTCCGGGATAAAATCCTTATCAGTGGTGGCTTCTCCCTGAAACCTGTCAAAAATGGTTTCAGGGAGATCCTTTTCCTCAAAAAAGTGGCCCAGAGCCTGCTCAGGCCTGCAGGAAACCCGGTAGGGAATAACTTCCAAACCTGCCAGATTTCCCACTCCTGTAAAACCCCAAGGAGCTCCGGGATGAAGTGACCCGGAGAAAATCCACATCATCCCATTTTCTCACCAGAAAACTCCCCCAAAAAGCCTGGATTTTTGGATGAGGGGCACCGGGAAGCTTCCATCCCACAAAGCCAAGCCCAGGCCCCACAAATCCTGGCAGGGGAGCTCCATCACTCCGTTTCTGTTGTTGTTACAAACTCCAGCAATCAGCTAAAAATATTTCAGTGCCCTGGCAGCTGATTTTTTTTTTTTTTCCTGCTGTTTTAATTATTAATTTTTATTGTATTCCTCGAGCTCTGCTGGAGTGGAAATCCCAGGAACAAGCTCAGCTCGAGGTGGAAGGAACCAGCTGGGACTCCCTGCTCCAGCACCTCGTGGGGAGGAGAGGGGAGGAATTATTTCCGCTGGATTTGGACAATTTTGTGGGTTTGAGTTGTCTCCTTTTAGCCCCACCCCTCCATCTGCTTTCGGGGCTGGGTTGTGAGGAGAGAAATGGATTTCACAGCTTTTTTTTTTTGATGTTTTTGCCCCAATCTGGTGTGGTTGGAGTGGGAATTGCTCGGCCTTGAGAGGTTTTTTTTTGGTGGAGGTGAGATGTGAGGAGCTCGCTCTGATCCTGGAGGTTTATGGGGTTCGCAAGGAGAAGGATTTTCCAAAAGGCAGGAAAAGAAGAAAATCACCCCGAGCGCCCTTTTAGGGAGCAGCACATTCCCACGTGGAATTGCCGAACCTCACGCTGATAAAAGGAGGAACAGGCAAAAAAAAAAAAACCCTGGGATGTTCCTGTGGGAAAACCGAGGCGAATTCCTGAAACAAACAAACAGCAGCTCCCAAAAACACACAAAACACCGGGGTTTGTCCCGGCTCTTCCTGGTGAACCTGGGGCTCGGGAAAACTTCCGGGAACGTGTTCGGGGGTGGCTGGGTCTGGCTGCGGAAAATCAAAACATCCCGGAAAAACCCGCACGGAATTCGGCAGGGTTTGCTTCCTCTGCGTGATTTCGGGTGGGGATTCCAAGGTTTTTTTTTGGAGGGAGTGGGGGGCTAAATGGAGAGGGGRGAGGGGAGAARGGGAGGAGAGAGGGAGAAAAGGAGAAGGGAGAAGGAGAGAAGGGAAGGGAGAGCCTGGCACTGCCCGCAGGTCAGAGCAGGAGCCCCTCAGAGCTCGGAGCCGGGCCCTGAAAGCAAATAAAGGCCCCAGAGAGGAAAACCCATCCCCAGGGGTGACAGCAGCATCCCCATCCCCGATTTCCAGCATCCCCATCCCTGCTTCCTTCCCTATGATCTCCCCTTCCCTCCCTGCTCCATCTCCATAAGCTCCCAGACGTGTTTTAACGYGATTTCTATTTTTTTTCCCCCCCTTCCCCTCTTTCTCTTTCAAGTCTAATCCCTCCCGGTGCTTCCTGCCGCTGCCAAACGCCTTTTGTGCACTGTTAGGAACCCTCTGGATGTCCCCCTCGGAGTGTCTGCCTGGATGATGATTCCCRAATTAGTAAATCTGTTAATTGGAGCGGGGCTGAGGGCTGTGCCGGGCCCCACTCGCGGGGGTTTCACCCCACAGCAGCTTCACCTCGGCCACTGCAGCATCCGAGGGGGTCACTCTGTCCCTCTGCTGTGCCAGGGGACAGGAAAATTGGGCCTTTCCCCCCAAAAAAAATCCGGAATACACAGGGGTCTGTCACATCCTGGACAGGCAAATTCGAGAATTCGGCGTTTTCCTCCCCAAATCGGGCCGGCAGCCTTGGATTGGGTGAAAAAAACTGGTTAAGACGGGGTTAAAAATTCCCGGCTGATCTCSTGGAATGGCAGATCGGGAGCCGCTGGGATGCAGGCTTTGCTCCACGGGCAGGAGGAGCAGGGAATTGTGCTGAATGTGCCCAAATTCCCGGGACTCCGGGAGAAAACCCCAAACCACGGCGGGCTCTGAGCTGTAATGACAGGGTGGGAGGAATCCGGGCTGGGCTGGGATCGAGGGCTGGGGTCACCCAGGGATTTTGGGGCTTTTTGGGCCCAAATCCCGGGGATCAGAGCCCCTCCATACCCCTACAGGTGTTTTAGGGCTGGGTTTAGGGCTGAACCTCCGGCAGGGTTCAGAACTTGACCCCAGCTCGGGGACAAAAGCACCCGGTGACCCACAAGRGCTCTGCGAACCACAAGGAAAAGGGAAAAAGGCGAAGAAGCAGCAGGGAAATCCAGCGTGGACTCGAGGGCAAACGATTCCCCCTCCCCGGGACCAAATCCCATCCTCAACCACGCCTGGGGGGCCGGCGGAATTCCTCCTGCTGGAATTCTCTGCGGAGCCGCCCTAATGGGGATTGATGGCCTCAATCTGCGGGGAGAAGGGAGGAAAACCTTTCCCGGCCCCCGACAGCCTTTTTTCCCCTCCCGGAAATCCCAGCTAAGTGGATTTCCCTGTGCCACTTCCAGGAGAAAGATGTCTCCATCCATCCATTCCGCTCCCCGACAGGCAGCAGCAGCAGAGGGAAGCGTTCCCACCTAATTCCTCCCTGGATTGATTGCAGCGGGGCCGGGATTAATTGGGGAGAGTGAAAACGCTTCTCCGGGCGATCAATCTTCCCCCGGTTCCCTCACCTTGTCATCCGCTAATGACTGGGAAATCAAAATTCCCCTCCTGGCTGCCTCGAGCCGGCAAATGGATTTCTCGGATGCGTTGCTGGGAATCCTTAAAAGGTTTTCGGGAGCAGCAAGGAAGACAAATGGGATTAGCTGGGCAGGGAAAGTGCAGCCGCAGCACTTCTGCCTTCCCAGCAAGGGGGAAATTCAGCTCGTCCAGGCTCAGGGGGTGAGCAGGGAGCTGGGGCAGGGATAGGGAGCAGGATTTGGGGTGGGAGTCGTGGATGCAGAGGGGTGGGGCTGAGGGATATTTGGGTTTAAACACATAAAGCCTTTCCTGGTCGAAATTCCAGGGGATTTTGGACCCCGTGTTCGGTGTAAGGGGAGCTGGGAATTTTGTCCAGGTGGAATTGGGCGTCCCCAGTCGCTCCTCTGATCCCACCACAGAATTCCCCGGATTTGGTGTGGGAACCATGGATGCAGAGAGGAAGAATATCTGGGGTAGAACACCTAAAACCTTCCCTGGTTTAAATTCCAGAGGATTTTGACCCCACGTTCGGTGCGAGGGGCACTGGGAATTTTCTCCAGTTGGAACTGGACGTCCCCATCCCACCCCAGAATTCCCTGGGCTGTCCCAGCGTGTTCCCAGCTGTTTGGGTTTGGGTTTCCCAGCTGGCCACGCCGTGCCAAGGACACCTGGAGGATGTCACCATCCCTGGGATGGCCGGAACGTCACATTTGGCTCAAATTTATCACAAGGAGCCGAGAACCCGGCCCTGTTCTTCCATGGAGTCTTGTCCCAGGGAAATGGGGAATCCTGGAGCGGTTTGGGTGGGAAGGGACCTTAAAACTCATCCCATTCCACCCCCTGACTTCCAGGGATGCCTCCCACTATCYCAGGCTGCTCCAGCCTGGCCCTGGACACTTCCAGGGATGAAGCCACAGCTCCTCCRGGCAAATCCCATTTAATTCCTTCTGCCACCAGCTCCTTAAAACCGCAGGAATCTGGGAAACCCCGCACCCAGGGCAGTCCCAGTTCCCACCAGCGGCATTCCCTGCACTGGCAGAGGGGATCCCAGGGGGTTCCTGGGTGCCCAGGGCTGTGGGATAAGCGGGCACAGCCATCCCTGGCCCTGGCCGGTCCCACAAAGGCCCCCGAAGCTTCCAGGAGCTCCCTGATGGAAAACACGGAGCGCGCTGGGACGCAGGACTCGACCTGAAAGAGACAAGATTAAGATTCAGAGCATGCAGGGATCCAGATTTTCCCTTTCTCCCTCCTTTTTTCTTTTTTTTTTTTTTTTCGGAGGAGCGAAGGAGCCAAGGTTTTCCCAGTCCCTCYGAGGGCCCTTGGCAACCCTCGGGAAGCTGCTGGAGCCTCTCCCRGCAGGGCTGGAATGCCCAGGGGTGGGCACGGAGGGACTCAGCCCTCCCAAATCGCGGTTTCACACTCCCCTAACCCCATTCCGCACTCCAAGCAGGATTTATTGGCCCAGGCTCTCCAGGAGATCGAGGCTTTTGTGCGGAATTTTATCCAAAACCCTTCCTGCAGCTGCTGCGTGGGCATAAAAAAAAATTACAGAGAGAAAGGCGGGGGGGGGAATGAAAGAGAAAAAAAGAATTGAAACCGAGCTTTGAAAAGATTTCTTCTCTCTCTGAAATCGGTTTGTGAGTCACACACCGGGAATGACCAGGGAATATTTCATCGCCRGGGATCTCAATCTGCCCAAAGCTCGGCTCTGCATTCGTCATTCCGCACACACACGGAGCGGGGAGCGGGGTTTAACCTCTTCCTGCCTGCTCTTCCCGGGATTCTGCCCCTGGGCGAGGCACTGGCCGGTTTCCTCCTGCTTTTTCCTGGTTAAAACAGGGATAAGGCCGAGGGTGCTGCCCCAGAGAGGCCGAAACTCCATCGGGAGGGCACCAAAAGCACGGGAATCATTCCCAGCGTCACTCCTGGCTCAGCTCAGGCCGTGCAGGGAGAGAGGGAGCAGGAAAACGGGAGCTGAGGGGGCTCTGCACCTGCTGGCCTGGGAATGAGTGGGAATTTGGGGAGGAATCCCCTCCCCAGGGATGCAGCAGTGTCAGGAAAAGCCAAGGAATCGCCAGCGGGAGGTTAAAGAGGGTGGAGGGATGGAGGGATGGATGGAGGGAGGGATGGATGGATGGATGGATGGATGGATGGATGGAAGGAAGGATGGATGGATGGATGGAAGGAAGGATGGATGGAGGGATGGATGCATGGTTGGATGAGGATATCCTGCCCAGCTGGTGCCCAGTGGGCTCCCCAGAACCCTCCTTCCCCTGGATCTGCCCCTCGGATCCACTGCAAAGCGCTGAACCCGAATTTTAAAAAGCCGACAAAAAGTGGYGAGAGAGGAAGGGGAAAATCCGGRGGGAATCTCAGCRCAGGGGGGTGGGACTGGATGACCTCTGAAGGTCCCTCCAGCCCAGCCACTTCCATGACTCTCTGGTTCCTTCCCCTCCAAAACTCCTTTGCTAATCCAGTCTGCGGCGCGGGAGAGAATTTTCCTTCCGCTGCTGCACCCAAGGGAAGCCCCCTCGCCCCCGCCAGCCCCCCAAACCTGCCCTAAACTCCCAGCTCAGCTGAAAACCACCTGGAAAGGCACCCCGCTCGCACCAAGGCCACCGAGTTTGCTGCAGGGAGCGGGAGAGGAGCCAAGAGCCGAGCCCAGCAGTGCCGGAGCCTCCGGATTCCGCGTCAGGAGCTGTCAGGGCACCGCATCCTGGCAGAGCCTTTCAATTATCCAAAGTGCTCCCAGGGAGCTGCAGCCTCATCCATTAGGGCTGCTCTGACTCAGCCACTCCAGACCGGCCCTTCTCCCGCTCTGCCGGGGTGTTCCAGCTGGGAACGGGGGGGGACGGGCGGCGGGGAGAGGGGAGGGTGAGGGCTGCGAGGGGGAAAAGCTGAGCCCRCCCGGGAGAACCCGGATTTCCCAGCCCCAGGCCGGGCTGGGCTCGGTTTTAGCAGCAAGAGCGGGGCTGGTGCGGTGTCCAGGGAAGCTTGGGAATGTTTTGGGGACGGCAGGGAGGGGGATGCCGGGGGGACAGAGCCTGTCCCTGCCCGTGGGTGCCACCCGGAGTGCCCAAACCCCCCGAGGGGCAGCGCGGGGGGCTCCGGATCCCCTCCGCTCCCGGCTCGGCCGCAAACCCCAGTCCTGCTCTTGTCCATGAAAGTGCTCTTTGTTAGGCGAGAGCTGGAAAACAGCTGCCGAGGGCTTGTCCAGACACATAATCCCGGCTGGGGAGCCGGGCCGGGCCATTCCCGGCGCTGGGAGCGGGGCAGCTCCTCGGCCCCGCCCGGGTCCCGGTGCCCGGGCAGGGTCAGGGGCACCATTCACACCCGGGGGAGCCTCTGCCGCTGCTGCCAGGGGGGCACAGGAGGGGACTGGGGCAGGAGGGAGGCTCGGGAGGCAGAGCTGGGGGTGGGCGAGCTGACRGCAGCCACCGGAGCGCTGCTCCCGCTCCAAGGAGGGATCCTGGCTCGCTTTCCCCCAGTCTCCCAGGGCTAAAAGAGCTCCAGGTGAGGGTGGGGAGGCGCTGGGRCAGATTTCCTTGATAAATCGTGGCTGCCCCATCCCTGGCAGTGTCCAAGGCCAGGCTGGAGCAGCCTGGGACAGCGGGAGGTGTCCCTGCCTGTGGGAATGGGATGATCTTAAAAGCCCCTTCCACCCCAAACCATCCCGTGATCGGGAATAGGATCCTGTCCTGCAGAGCTGCCAGATCTGGGAGCGATCCCACCTCATTCACTGGGTGGCCAAGAAGGGAAAAAAAACGAAGGAAAATATTCCAGCATGGACCAGAGGCAGAGGTTTGAATCCAGAGGCTTTGATGGGAGGAGGAAAGGGAAGCAAATCCGGCCTTGCTGAGCTCGAATCAAAGCTCAGCCCGGGACCAGAGCCTTGCCCAGGGCTCGCTCCCAGTCCAGTCAGGCCGGATTTGCTGCAAGCAGCTCCTTCTCTCCTCYGGCTTCGTAATCCAGTCAATCCAACCCGCTGCTGGAAGCCGGGAGCGCCCTGGGAATCTCCAYGGGAAGGGGCAGGCGGCTCCTGCAGGGATGCTGCTCCCAGGGAAGCAGCAGCAGGGCTGAGCTCGGCCTGGGGAAAGCTGGCAGGGCGCAGAGATTAAATTATACTCCTGCTTTTTATAGCAAGCGTGGCCAAACCAGGCTGGCTGCTGCTGCTGCTGCTGGGCCCTGCACAGAGGTTCTCTGCTATGCTGCTCCACCCCAGCCAAAAACCAGCTTAAAGCGGAGCTGATCCTTCCTGAACCGGTTTTCTCCCAGTTTGGGTGGTCCAGGCCACTCCAGGACAGAGCAGGAGCTGGGGGGAGCTGGGAGCAGCATCTCTGCCCCCTCCCCTCCTCCCGAAATTCTGCCAAAGCCAAGGAGATGCTCCAGGATGAACCCAATCCCGGTGCTGGGCCTGGATTTGGGACCAGAAGGGATCAAGTCTGATGTGCCAGAGCGATCTGAGGGAAGAGGCCCTGGAGCAGAGCGGGCAAAGCTCTCTCCAGGTGAAATCCCCTCGCTTGTTTTCGTGGAATCAGGGAACGGGTTGGGTTGGGAAAGGCCTTAAGGATCACCTACTCCACCCCTGCCTTCCAGGGACACCTCCCACTATCCCAGGCTGCCCCAACCTGACCTGGGACACTTCCAGGGACGGGGCAGCCACAGATTCTCTGGGAAACCTGTTCAGTGCCGTCCGGATCCGTCACCTGATCCCGTTTTCCTCAGGACCTTCCCTTTCACTCCCCTCCTCCAGCCCCGCTGAGGGTGGGTCCCTCTCGCAGGCGCTGTCCCCGGCTCGGCCGGTGCCGCTTCCATCCTCCCCCTTCCCCGCAGCCTTGGAAGCATCCCAAGGCTGAATGTGCGGCAGGGAGACGGGCAGAGAACGTTCAATTAAAGGTCGGCACGGGGCTGAGCCAGGAGATTTAATGGAGCTAAAGTGAAGGGCTGGCTGGGGCCCCTGGCAGCGGCGGAGCTGMGCGGAACGAAATCCCATAAACCCTGAGAAGTGGGAGCAGCCACAGCGCCAAGCCGTGCGTGGCTACCGCTCCCAGTGATTGGGATATTGGCAGATCCCACAGCGCAGCAGGAAATGGGGATTTGGGATAACCAAGGTGCTGGCACAGGGGGACGCTCGGGAGGGGAGAAGGAGTCGGGAGGGTGAGACCAGCCCAGCCTCCCTCGGCTCCCCAGCGGGATTCACAGGATCCCGGGGTGGCTCAGGCTGGGAGCGACCCCAGGACTCGTCTCCTGGGCACGGGATGGTGCCCAGCTGGCTCTGGAATATCCCCACCCCTCTCTGGTCTCTGCTCAGGGCACGGGATGGTGCCCAGCTGGCTCTGGAATATCCCCACCCCTCTCTGGTCTCTGCTCAGGGCTGGGCACTGCCCARGGAAGTTCTCCCTCCTGCCCAGGGGGAATTTCCTGCCCCCCGAAGCTTTGAATTCTTCCCACTCCGACTCCTGGTCCCCTCTTGTCCCCCTGGACACAAAAAGGCACCTGAAGGGGTGCCTGCCCTCCTTCCTGGGGTTATTCCAGCAGGGCACAGTGGGAATCACGGGCTGGGAAAGCTTGGGAGGGACCGCAGTGGATCTGGGATCCGCTCCAAGCTCTCTGCAGGGCCATCCTAGAGGACATCGTGTCCAGATGCTTCTGGAAGTGTGGAGTGGAAGGCCCCTGTCCACGGCAGGGGGCTGGAATGGGATGAGATTTAAGGTCCCTGCCAACCCAAACCATTCCGGGATTCCCAGGTGAGGTTTTCCCACGGCAGGARACGCTGGATCTGCTGACCCGGGATGAAAACCCCTGGGGGTTCTCTGGTCCCACCTGGCTCTCGCTGCCCTGCGACGCCAAAGGAATTATTTAAGGAAGCCGGGCAGGGGGTAAAACCCCAGGAAAAAACTCCGGAGGAGTTTCTTACCAACTCCTCTCCTCCTGGCGTGGGGCAGCGAGGAAAAGCCGGGAAGGAGCTGGGCAGGAGAGCCCAACCAGCCGCGAACTGGGAGGAACATCCCGGTCCCTCTTCCCGGCCTTTCCCCGGCGCCGCAGGAGCAAACGCGAGAGGAAAGTGGCCTCTCGTGGATGGAAACTGTGCTGCAGCTCCAGGAAAAAGTGCAGGAAAACTGCGCCGCGCCTGGAAAAAAAAAATCTGTGGAGCAGCAGAGGGACCCCAGGGCGGTGGCACACAGGTCCTGCCACCAGCAGCCAGGGAGGGATGCGAGCAGGGAAATTCGGGCACTCCAAGGTGTCCATCCCCATCCCGCAGCAGGAGCTGCGGGAGAGATGGGAAAGGGCAGTTCCAGGCAGTGCTGCTCCAGCAGATCCATGGGATAATCACGGGATCGTGGATGGGGAGGTTTAGGTTGAATCCGAGGAAGAAAACCTCCCCTGCGAGGGCGGTGAGACACGGGAAGAGGTTGCCCAGAAATTGTCCCATCCCTGGAAGTGTCCAAGGACAGCCTGGGACGGTGGGAGGAGGTGTCCCTGCSCATGGCAGGGCTGGAATGGGATGAGCTTCAAGGTCCCCTCCACCCAAACCATTCCAGGATTCTGCCACTCAGCATTCCCACGGCTGGGCTGCACCTGCATCCCAATCCAGCCCCGATCCCCTCTGGRCCATCCCTGACCTCCCGATGCTCTCCCAGGCTCCGCAGAGCACCCGGAGCACGGGCAGGGCCGAGCCAAGCGGGATTTAATAAATCAGGGATCCATCCCCGCTCCCCGGGCGGCAGCGCACGGCGGAGCCCCGGGAAGCACCAGGAATCGCCGGGAAGCACCGGGAATCATCGGGAAGGGACCGGCAGAGGGCACGAGCGGCCCGCGGCTGCCCGGAGCCCGGGGGAGCCCCGCGGGATGGGGCGGTCACTCCGCAGGACCGTCCCCAATCCCTGCCCGGAGCCGGGTCCGGCCGCACCGCGATGGATCCACGCCACATCCCTGGGATTGTTCCTTGCCCCCAGCCTGGATAAAAGCGGCCGTGAACCAAACTTCCACGGTGCCCGAAGAAAACACGTCGGGTGGCTCCAAAACGCGGAAAATTTGGCCCAAAGAATCTCTTTGCCCTCGGCATTCCGGCCTGGAAGCCCCATTTCCAAGGAAGAGCCACAATTCCCTGCCCTCCTCTCCTCCCCTGGCACAGGGATGAGGCACCGCCACCCCAGGAGGGAAGCGACGGGACGGGAAAAGACGGGAAACGGGAAAAAGCCAAACCTCAGCAAAACCCACCGCAGCTCCCCGCTTTTGTCCGAGGGGAGGAGAAAGTCGGGAGCCAAATCCCGCTGCTTCCCGGGATTCCTCGGGGAGGCGGCTGCGGGCACGGAGCCACCGGAGCGTCCCTCGGGGCTCGGTGCCACCGCCGGGGGACAGCGGGGCCACGGCGCTCCTTAACCCCGTCCTCCCCGGGAGCCCGGCCCRTCCATCAGGGCTCGGCCTCGGAATTCCCGAGCTCCGCCGGTCCCATGGCATTCCCAGCGGGACACCCGGCGCGGGGACAAGGCGTTGCTGGGACAACGCACGGCCGCTGTTTCCCGTTCCCCCAGATGTCAGCCGTGTGTTTCCATAAAAASCGGGATTGTTCCCGATCCGTGGAGCCGCGGGGCGCCTTCCCGGGCGCTGGAGCAGCTGGAGCAGCTCCTGGCTCGCAGATGTTGGCGGGTGCGCCCCTGGAGCAGCTTCCTGAGGACGGGAAGAGGAGGGACAGCTCCGGTCCCGGCTCTCTGTGACAGGGACAGGAGCCACGGAAGGGCTGGAGCTGTGCCAGGGAGGCTGGGATGGATTTTAGGGAAAGGTCCTTCCCCAGAGGGTGACTGGGATGGATTTTAGGGAAAGGTCCTTCCCCAGAGGGTGGCTGGGATGGATTTTAGGGAAAGGTCCTTCCCCAGAGGGTGACTGGGCTCCCCAGGGAACGGTGACATTCCCAAGGCTGCCAGAGCTCCAGGAGCTCCCAGCAAAGGTTGCGACTTTTGGGGTGTCTGGGCAGGGATAAAAGTTGGATTTGGATCCCTGCGGATCCCATCCCACTCCCACTGACGCGTCTCACCCTCTCCGTGGGTGCCACAGCGCCCTGGGATRGAGACACCGGAATTTCTCCATCCTTCCCAACCTCCCCCCGAGGCAGGAGCCTGGATCTCCAATTCCACAAATCCTGGGGCCTTCCTGGGACGCTCCAAGCCCGACCCCTCAAAGCTTCGGCCCCATCTGCATCCCACAGCCCAAGGGAAGCTCCAGAGGCTGAGGAAAAGCATCAAAGCCTGGGGGCGGGAGGGCTGATTAAAGCTTTTTCAGCACGGGCATTAATTTAATTAATTTAATTAATTAATTTATTTGCCTCCCTCGGCTTTGGAATCGTCCCCTCCACGTGCTCCGGACATCTGCGGAGCACACGGAGCCGGGAATCCCACACGCTCCTCATGTGGGTGGCTCCCCAGGGAGGGCAGGGCAGGCCAGGAATGCTCGGGAAGCTCTGCCAGGGCTACTGTTGGACTCCCTGAGCAGGGCTGCAGCCCCGGGAAGCGCTGGGAGGGACTCCCAGCCCGGAATTCTGCGTGGCTCCCATCCCCAGGCTCCTGCTTGGCTCCTTAATCCCAGCTGGGTGCGGGCAAAGGGATGGGCCGGGTCGGAAGGGACCTTGAACCTCCCCTCATCCCATCCCAGGGTGCTCCAAGCCCCGTCCAGCCTGGCCTTGGACACTTCCAGGGATGGGGCTTCCATGGGATAACCAGTGCCAGAGCCTCCCCGCCCTCACAGCGAAGAATTCCTGCCTAAAATCCATCTAAATCTCTCCTCTTTTAGTTCACACCCTTTCCCCACGTCCCATCTCCGTCTCCCCCTGGAAAAAGGGATCTCCCTCTGGTTTTAAGCCCCCTTTAGGCCCCAGGAGGGGCTCCAAGGTCTCCCTGGAGTTTCCCTCTCCAGGATGAGCCCCCCCAGTTGTCCCACCCCGTTCCTGGGTGGGAACAGAGCTGCTGAACTGGCCTGGCTCTGCTCCCCCCTTCCAAACCGAGCCCCCTTCCCTGTCTCCAAGCCCAGGTGATTCCCAGGTTTTCCCGCATCCGTGGAGCCGGCAGTGGGATCAGCACGGGATGAGGGCTGGGAACAAGTGGCTGATCCCCCCCAGTAAATCCTGGTGACCCCAGCGCTGCCGCTGCTGCTGCAGGAACGCGTTCCCAGCTCCCAGCCGCTGCTCCCGATTTCCCGATCGCTGCAGGGCGGGAACGGCGATTCCTTCTGCTCCAAGGGATAGCGGGATGTGGCTTTCCCGGCTCCCAGCACGGCCCAGGAGGCAGAGCCGGGGAGCACCGGTGGTGTCCTTCCCTCTGAGCCCGAGGAGAGCCGGATCCCTCCTCGCCTCTGAGTGGGAGCACAAATTCCAGGTGGGAGCACAAATTCCAGGTGGGAGCACAAATTCCAGGCGGGAAAGGTCCCGCATCCCCCACGCCCCGGGGCAGAGCAGGTGAAAAGAGGTGCAAAAAGAGAGAGAAAACCGTAAAATCATGGGAAAATTCGGGTTGGGAGGGATCTTAAAGATCTCCCAAATGACGGCCGGATGCTCCCACCCACCCCAGCGGTGCCTCGGGGGCATCAGGCAGCAGCTGCTGCTCCCTCCCTTCACACTCCCCCGTCCCTCCCCAGGGATTTCTCCAGGGATTTCTCCGGAAAATTCTCTCCACGCTGCCACGGAGCCCTCGGGAAAAGCTCTTTCCTTTCCACTTCACGCTCGAGTTGCCAAGGCCGGAGCCGAGCTCGCGGAACGAAGCCCCTGTGGAGCAGAGGGAAGGTTCTTAGAGAAGGGGGGAAAAACGGAGGCAAAAAAAATTAAATAGGATTCCCTCTCCTCACTCTGCTTTACTCTGACCCCGATTGATGCCGGAATGTCTGAATTTCCTGGGATTCCTGAGGGTCTGGGCAGCCAGTTTGAATTCTAATTTAATCCAGGTCACACCCCCTGCGCCCCTCACTCAACCCAGGGGGGGCAGGGGCCTGTCTGGCCACAGTCTGGGGGGAAATCCAGGGGTTATTCCCACCCTGGAGGGGAAATCCAGGGGTTATTCCCATCTTGGGGAGGAAATCCGGGGGTCATTCCCATCCTGGAGGGGAAATCCGGGGGTTATTCCCATCTTGGGGAGGAAATCCGGGGGTTATTCCCATCCTGGGGCTGGAATCAAGGAGTTATTCCCATCCTGGAGCAGAAATCCAGGGGTTATTCCCATCTGGGTGTGGAAATCATGGAGTTATTTCCATCCTGGGGATGAAAATCATGGAATCATTCTCATCCTGGGAGGGAAATCATGGAATTATTCCCATCCACGCCAATCCGAGGCTGCAAACCAGCTGGCCACGAGGGCAGGGCAAGGAAATCCTTCTCCAGGCACCAGGAAAAGCCCATGGAGCCTCTCCAATCCCGCTCTGGAGCGACGCGGGGATGGAAAGCGGCTTTGGGAGGAGGCGTGAGGATGTGGGGACACCCCGGGCTCATTCCCAGCTCTCCCCGAGCCGCCTCGGCTCCCTCCTCCGTCCCTCCTGTCCCCACCTGGAGCACCGGGATGAGTCCCACGGAAGCAGGAGAGGCCGGAGCAGCTTCTCCCCCGGCGCGCCGCATCCCCACCCTTCCTTTCCCCCCTCTCTTTTTATCCCCCTTTAATGAGATTAATTGGGAATAAATTATGCAGAGCCCACCCCTCGCTGCCCGCACCCACCCCCGCCGAGCCCCGCGCGGGCGTGGGCGCTAATTAGCATCGTTAATGAGGCTGTGACAATCAGAGCTGTCAGCCGGGCCCTGAAGGGTCCCGGGGCTTTTGTCCCCAGTTTCAGTCCCCTTTGTGCCGGGCGGGAATGGAGGAAGGGGAGGCTCCGCTTTCCCTGGGGCCACCAAAGTGCCACCAAAGTGCCACCAAAGTGCCACCAAATCCCCGACGCCGGGATTTTGCCCCGGGATGACGCCGAGCGCCTCTGGCTCCCATCTTTTTCCCCCTCACGGCGCGTTTTTCCATGGAATTCCCGGCTCGGCTGGGATAAATACAAGCAGGTGGCCGCTCCCCTGCCCCGCGGGCTGGCCCCGGTGGCCGCGGGGGTGGCACCGACCCCAGCCCGGCCCCTAATGAGCAGCGGATGTGTTAAAGGTTTCTGGTTCAGCGGAGGGAAAAATCCCCACAAAGGAAGGTGTACAAATATTGTGGGAAATCTTCTGGCCCCTCAATATTTGATGAGGGCCGGGGCCATTGAGGGACGGAGAATTCCCCGGCGAGGTCTCCATTCAGGCGGCGTCAATGGGAAACTTTTAATTGAGAGGCTCCTCATTCAGGGCCCCGGGTCATTCAGAGCCGGGGGCTTTCAGTGCCGCGGCTTTTCCGAGCTGAAATCAGATGGGAAAGAAAGAAAGAGRAAAAAAAAATCCCCTCTGTTTCCGGCTCCGGGAGCTTGAATGCTGAGGGATTTTAATCCCTCCCCGAAGGGAAAAGTGATTCCAGGTTTTAAAATTCATTTCTCAAATAAAACCAACAACAACAACAACAAYAAACAAAGAGGGGGGAAAGGATAAAAAGGGAGCAGGCAAAGGATGGGGCTGGGATGAGCTCCAGGGGTGGTTCTGGGTTTCTGGTTCCCGTTTTTTTCTGGGAAAGAGGCTGGATGCTCTTCYCTGCGAGCAATTCCCGCTTGGAGGGGCTGGCTGCTCCCCCGGGCTGCTCCGAGGTTTATCCGACAGGGAAGCAGGGGAGAGGAGCAGGCCTGGCGTTAGGGGAGGTCATTGTCCAGCCTYGGGGTCAGCAGTGACCCACAGGGTGTAGGGGAAGAGTCCCAGTCCCTCAGGACCCCAAATCTCTGCTGAGCCCCTGCCACAGCCACTGCCTCACTTTCTCCCTGGATCCCCTTTGCCAGGAATATTTTCCTTTACTCCGACCTTTTCTGCCCGTTTTGGGGGTGGGAGGTGCCGGTGGCCACTTCCCCTTTTTTGAGGCACCACAAGGCGGGACAGGGCCGGGCTCCAAAGGGACACGGGGACACCCCGAGCCCGTCCCTGCTCCCGGGGGTGGGAGACTTTTCCTTCCCCTCCGGAGAGCTTTGGAGCGGGATTCCAAAGGCGGCTCCCTCCATCCTCCCTGCTGAGGAGTAGAACGGGGGGTTCGGGATGTGCCGGGAATGCTGTGTGTCCCAGGAATGAGCACCACGGCCCCGGGAAGGTGCTCCCAGGGATCCGCTGGGGATGGAGCCGGATTTCCACAGCTCTACCAGCACCGGGGCAGAATTCCCGCCTGGATCCACCTCCCAGCTTCTCCCAGGGTGCAGCTCCAGGCTCGGGAGCAGCAATGAGCTCGCCCTCCGCGGGGACCTCGGGGCCGTTGTCCCTCGTCTCCCTGAATGCCCAGGCTGGAATCTGCCTTTGGAGGCTGGGAGCATCCAGGTTTTCCAGCAGCACGGAGGGAACGCCCGTGGCGCTGTCCTGGAGCGCCTTCGGATGCCCCCGTCTCAAACACGTCRCTTAAACACCATTTATTTGGGAAGAGCCGAAAGAGCAGGAAATGGGATCCGAGGACTTCTTCCCGCCCTGCTTTTTCCCGAGGATCCCCTCCGGGACACGCGGCACCCTTTCCATGACCTCCTTCCCTCTCCCTCCCCCTCCGACGAGGCCTCTCCATAACTCACGGCGGCAGCTGCGTTAAACCCGAGCTTTTCTAAGGCCGGGTGTCACCACCCCACAAAAGGCCGGGCTTTGGGGCGGGGTGGGGGGGGACTCCTCGGCCTCATCCAAAGGAGGATGAGGAAGGAATTGCAGAGCAGCCGGCGGGAAGGAGGGAGGGACAGCGCTCATTGTGTCTCCCACGCTGCGGTTTCCAGGGAGACGCTCCCGGCGCTGCATCCCTCTCCCGTCCTGCTGCGGCCCTTTGGAAGCTCCAGGAGCGGCGGCTGCTGTTTTCCCTCTGTTCCCAGCTGTCTGCCAGGCGGGAATCTGGCCCAAGGTGGGCTGGACACCATATGGAAAAGGGGCGGAAAAAAAAAAACCCAAACCCCGGCGCTCGTGAGCTGTTTGGAGAAGGAAGTCGAGCCTGGAGAGACCGGGATGCACTTCCAGCGTCCCGCGGGGAGGAATTCCACCACGGCCCGAGCAGTTCCAAAGCCTGGCCGCCCCTGCAGTGGAAAATTTTTTCCTGATATCCAAACTAAACTCCCCTTGAGGCCTCTCCCTTCCACCCCCACACGTCCTCCCAGAGGGTTTCTCCTCCTGGTCTTGTTCCCATCCCTGCAGCACCAGCTCCGGCTGCATCCCCATCCCTGGCTCCATCCCCGGCTCCATCCCTAATTCCCGATTCCATCCATCCCTTCCCCTGGCTCCATCCACCTCCATCCTCTTCCCCGGGCTCCATCCCAAGCCCCGGCTTCATCCCTATCCCCATCTCCACCCTTTTCCCCGGCTCCATCCCCATCCGGAGCCCGGCACCGCGCGGGGGCACTCGCAGCCCGGCCGCGCCGCCGGAGCGGCTCCGGGACGGCTCCGGGATGGCTCCGGGATGGCTCCGGGATGGCTCCGGGATGCCTCGTGGGCTGGGCCAGCCCCGCAGAGCCCAGCCCGACCTCACACCCCCGGCTGTCCCCGCCGCCCCGGGCAGAATCCATCCCCCCGCAGGCCGGGAATGAGCTGTGCCCACTCCCCGGGAAAAACCCCGGTTCCCAGGGGGTCCCTGCCCGCCCCGCCGGGGGCCCTGTTCGCCCTCAGCTTGGGGGGATGAGACCGCCAGCAGTCGCTGAGATTCTGAAATTCCAAACGCAGCCAGCGGTGGGGAGGGGGCGGCCGCAGATCCCACCGGGAATCTGCCCGTGGAGCCCCGGGGGGAACCGGAGCTCCTCTGCTGATCCCACGGAGGCTCCCGGCCTGCGGGGCCTGCAGCAGGTCCTGGCTGGCAGGAGCTGGTGCTGCCCGGCCGTAATGAGAAGGGCAGAACCACTAATTGCTGATGAGTCACTTAATTGAGCTGCCAGGTCCTGCCAGGCCCTGGACCAGCAGGAGCATCCCCAGAGCACCCCAGAGCTGCCCTTTGCAGGGTTCCCTCTGCTCATCCCACACCTCCCCTTCCCCACTCCTGCCCCCCACGCTCATCCTGGGGGCTGCAGAGGGAATTCTGCAGGACCCGGCTCTCCAGAGCCTCGGGAAGCGAGGTTTTAGGGATCAGCTGGATCCTGGCGTGCTTCGCCCCTCCGCTGCCAGGACCTGGGAGGCAGCTGCGGTGGGAGAGGCACCACACGAGGCTTTCCATTTCCTCCCGTGAATTACCACTCTCCAACAAATAAACCCCGGAAAATCTCCGAGTGGGAGCGCCGGCCGCGCAGGTATCCCATGGCTCGAGTCAGCAGAGGTGGGAGCGGGTGGCAAACCCGATTTATCACCTCCCACGGAGGGGGGGGAACTGTCGCCGTGAGTGACACGCGGGTCCTCGCTGTCACCGCCGCTGTCTCTGCCATCCCTCCCTCCCTCCCTCCCTCCCTCCCGGCTGGGCTCTCTCCGCCTCCCCCCGCATTAATCATCCCCGCGATGCTGCCCACGCCTCTGCCGGCTCCGGGTCGTGCAAGTCCCATCCCACCCACCTTCCCCAGCCCCCGGCAGGGCTCTGCGGCTGCGGAACGCCGGCCGCCCCTCAACCCCCGCAGCCTCCCKCCCCTGCCCGGGGGCTGCTGCGGGCGGGACAGCGCGGGCCCAGCGCCGGGGTGACAGCAGTGCCAGCCCTCCCCGGAGCCGGCCGGGCTGGTGGCAGACTGCGAGTGATGATGGGCTCCGCGTGTGGCCGCGAAATGAGTCTGGAGCTGCTGCCGGCGGAGGAGCTGCAAACCGCGGCTGCGGGAGGGGCTGGAGAGGGACGGGAGGCGTCCCAGGGGATGGGGAGGGAGGGAGGGAGGGAGGGAGGGAGGGAGATGCGCTGGGGTCACCAGGGGTTATCCAGGACAAGGACACGGGAGGGGAGAGCTCGGCAAAGCAGCCCCAAGCTCCTCTTTTTTTCTCCCCTCCCTGTCCTGGCAGTGTTTTTTGGGATCCTGGCTCTGCTGGGATCAGGGACAAGGAGGGGCGAGAGGTGCAGGAGCCTCTGTCGGTGCTAAAATTCTGGTTTGGCACCCGGAGGTGAGACAAAATCCGGTCACAGATGCAAAGGACGTGCCCAGAGGACCCTGGGATGCTCTTCCCTCTTCCCTGGTGTGTCACCTCCCTGCCTTGTGGTCACTCACCAGCCCCTACCTGGGAAAATCCCCTCTGTAGGGTCAGGGGACACCCTGAGCCAGGCAGCCAAGGCATCCTCACCTGGGGTTGGGCCCCCTCTAGAGTGGGAGCTGGAAAATGGGATTAAAGGGGGTGATTTGCTTTCCCATGCTGAGAGGAAAATAGGGACAAGGGATTAGCCCCACACCCGTCACACCCCACCTGCTGCCCCCCGGGATGGGACCAGGATTATCCCCTTATCCCAGTCCTTCCAGGGCCTGGGATAAGCCACTCCTGCACCCCATGGTCCCACACAGCGATGCCATGGATTTTCTGGAGCTCTGCCTCTGTACTGGGCACTGGATCCCACCGCGAAGGGGATTTTGGGACAGGCTGTCCCAGCACTGCCGGGTGCTGCCTCCCCCCAGCTCGGGGTGAAGGCTGTAAGGACAAAAATATCCTGGAAGCTGGAGAAAATCCTGATTTTCAGACCTAGACTCCAGTGCTCCCTCGGGGCCCAGCAGAGCCACAGGCACCAAGGTGCAATTCCAGAAAATCCGGGTCGGGATCCCAATCCTGCGGCCCAGGCTTCGCTTGGGGCAGCCTGGGGGGAGTTCTGATGGGGAAAACACTTCCGTCATGCCCCTGATCCCAAAATCCTTCTCCTGCCCRTTTATCAGGCCAGGAGTCAGGGCCAGCAGCGTTCCCGAGCCCTCGGGAAGGCCTGGAAAACTTTCCAGAGGGGGTATCGGGCTSTGCATTCAGCAGAGGAGGGAGAGAGGGCGATGAAAGAAGATGAACGACRTGCAGGTGCTGGCTGGGATCCCCTGGAACGAGCTGCTCCGGGTCCCCAGCTCCTCTCGCCGCCCTGTGAGCTTTTCCCACCGTTTTTTTTTTTTTTTTAGCAGGAAATTTATTTTTTTGGAAGCGTGTGGCTGGGAATTTCCACCCTCTCTGCTCCCACCACGTCCCGCGGCTCCGGCTGCCAAGACACCGAACGTCCCGGCCCGGGGTCACCCCAGAGCTTCCCTTCCCCAGGTGAACAATCCCAGCTCTCCCAGCAGAGCTGCTCCCGGGACGGACACAGCCGGGGCAGCCGGGGTGTCCCTGCGCTCCCGGGTGAGCTGGAAGCTGCGGGGACAGGCAGGGACAGGCGGGGACAGGCAGGGACCGGCAGGGACAGGCGGGGACAGGCGGGAACAGGCGGGGACAGCAGAACCTGCCCAGCCCCAGGGGCCGCCCGGCAGCTCCGCACCGCCACAGCCCCGGTTACGAACACGGCAGGACAAAATTCGGGATGATATTCCCGCCAGGAAAACGGGGAGCGCGGTCACCCCAGGGGCCGCCGTTCCCGAGCCCCAATCGCCGATCCTGAATGGGTGAAAGCGGCGGAGGAAGTGCCGGGAGGAAGGAATGTCGCTCACCAGCCRAGCGCCGAGCGCCTCGGGAAGGACAACAGGGAGCGATCCCGCGCTCCTCAGCGCCCCGGCTCCGGTGAAATGTCAGCCCAGCCCCGAAAAACGACAAATTACCCAGGGCGTGCGGCCCTTTCAGTCCCACTGAACCCTATCCACGGGGGAATCATCCCGGCCGGGATGGAGGCGCATTCCCGGTGGGAATGGGAGCAGGAGCTGGGAGGAGGGAGCAGCCCCAGCCTGCCTGGAGAGCAGCTTTGCCCTCCCCGGGGGAACTTTTCCAATTTTTCCACGTCTTTTCCAATCTTTCCGTGTCTTTTGCGGTGATTCTGTGAAACATGGGTGTGGGAGAGGTGGGAAAGGGAATGGGAATGAGAAAGGGAATGGGAATGGGAATGGTTTTGTGGGCAAACTGGGAGATGGAGAGTGGGAATGGGAAAGGGAAAGGGAGTGGGAGTTGGAATGGGAAAGGGAATGCGAAGGCTTTGTGGGCAAACTGGGGCACTCTGGTGCCGGGCTCTGCCCCGCAGCACTGCAGAATTCCCAAGAGAAGGAATTCCGGTGCCRAAACTTCCCCTCCTCCCCTCCCCGCCGCTCTCCCCTCCTCAATCACTCCGCGAACGCTCCGTGCTTTGGCCCCGCGCTCCGAGCTCTGTCTGCGCTCCCGGAGCCCCCGCCTAACCCCGGGCATCCCCCGGGGCTCCGGGCCCCTCGGGCCCCCCCTCTTTGCCATAGCAGCCGCCCCCCGCCCTTTGTGCCCCTCTCCGCCAGCCCGAGCACCTGGAGACCTCCTCGGGAAAACTTCATTTGCCGGGGCCAGCTTTGATTAAAGCGGCCTGGCGGGGAGGCCGCGCCGCTCCCGAGTCAATATTGGTTTTGGAACAGATGGGGGTGACGACAGGAGCGGGGCGGGCGAGGCGGGGGAAGCGCAGCAGCCGCAGCCGCGGTGCCAGCGGCCGGGCAGGGGATGCCGTGCCTGGATGCCGCTGTCCCAGCGCCCGGGGAGGGGCAGGAGGCCCCGGGAGATCAAAGTGGGGCAGCCCCGGAGAGGTGGAGCAGCTCCCCGTGCGCGCTGGAGACGTCCGCGAACAAAAGCATCAAAGGGAATCCAATCAAACTAATTGAAGGGCTGGAGCGTCGAGTAACGAGCGCGGGGCTTTCATGGAACGCCAGCTTCTTCCCGTCAAAAGCGCAGGGATGTGCTTCCAAGAAAACCCCAGTGGCAGCCCCCTCCTTCCCCCRAAACAACAACAACAACAACAAAACCCCGAACCCGGACATCCCGCACCAAAAACAACAGCAAAACCCCAAACCCGGACATTCCACACCAAAGACAACAACAAAACCCCGAACCCAGGCATCCCGCACCAAAAACAACAGCAAAACCCCGAAGCTGGACATCCCGCACCAAAAACAGTAACAAAACCCTGAACCTGGACATCCCGCACCAAARACAACAGCAAAACCCCAAGCCCAGACATCCCGCACCAAAAACAGTAACAAAACCCCGAACCCAGACATCCTGCACCAAAAACAGTAACAAAACCCCAAACCCGGACATCCAACACCAAAAACAGCAACAAAACTCCGAACCCAGACATCCCGCACCAAAAACAACAACAAAACCCCAAGCCCAGACATCCTGCACCAAAAACAGTAACAAAACCCCAAACCCGGACATCCCGCACCAAAAACAACAGCAAAACCCTGAACCCGGACACCCTGCACCAAAACCAGCAACAAAACCCCAAACCCGGACACCCCGCACCAAAGGGCAGCGGAATCCCGGCTGGCACAGCCATTCCCGGGGCACGGAGCGGCTCCGGGGCAGGCGGCACATCCCGGCACTGCTCTCCCAGATTTCTGCCGTTCCTGGGATGGGGGAAGCGCCCTCRGCTCRCTCCGGGCRCTCTGCAGGTGGCAGAGGGGTGGCYGTGACCAAATTTGGGACATCCCCGTGCTCCAGGGGGGGCCGGAGCCACGGCCAAACCCCAGCACTGCAGGGCTGGGACCTCCGGGCTTCCCGGGAACCCGGGACTGGCAGCACAGGACTCCGGTAACCGCTGGGAGTGAAGGGCCAAGCTGGGCTCCAGAGGCTTCCAGCAGGACCRGGAGTGGGGAGCGAGGCCAGGTTGGGGCTTGGAGCAACCTGGGATAGTGGGAGTGTCAGGAGATGGAATGGGACGGGCTTTAAGGTCCCTTCCAGACCCCAAACCAGCCTGGGATTCCGTGGTTCCATGGCTTGAGCTGGATCAGCTGTGGCAAACAAGGCCCCATTCCCCTCCCTGATCTTTGGGATGCCCAGACAAGATCCCATTCCCCTCCCTGATCTTTGGGATGCCCAGACAAGATCCCATTCCCCTCCCTGATCTTTGGGATGTCCAGACAAGATCCCATTCCCCTCCCTGATCTTTGGGATGCCCAAACAAGATCCCATTCCCCTCCCTGATCTTTGGGATGCCCAAACAAGATCCCATTCCCCTCCCTGATCTCTGGGATGCCCAAACAAGATCCCACTGCCCTCCCAAATCTTTGGGGTGCCCAAACAAGGCCCCAATCTCCTCCCTGATCCCTTGGGTGCTCATTTCCCTGGAAAACCTCTCCCCTCCCCTTCCCAGAGCCCTGTGGAACCCAAAGGGGAGGAAGCAGCGGAGCTGGACCGGACGGACACCACGGAAAGGTCCGAGCTGGCCCCCGGCAAACCCGGCCGCGGCGAAAGGAACCCACACGGAGCCAATCCCAGTAAATCACGTCCCGTGGGACGAGGAAAGCCGGGAAGGGGAGGTGGCGGCCCAGCCCCAGGCAGGCTCGGTGTCTGCCCTGCCCCGCGGCCGCCACTCATCCATCACCGATCAAGGGAAGCCCCTGCAGGTTGTTTTAAACCGGGGCCAGCRGGAGGTTGGGCTAATGAGTAAAATCTGAGCATTCCTCGCATTTCCCATCCRTCCCCAGCGCGGGGAGGGCGGGGGAGGGGGGACGGGGACAAAACCTCGCTGCGGAGATCCTGAGGGAGGGACAGAACGCTCGTGCTGGGAGCGGGGAGCTAATCCCAGACCTGATCCGTGGGGTGGCAGAGGTCTCCTCAAGACGAGGACACAAACCTTTCCCTCTCCTCTCCCTCCTTCCCTGCGGAATCCAGTCTTCCCTGAGCCCTGAAACCCCGCTGGAGGTGGTTGGGGGGCACCGAGGTGGGAGCAGACGCTCCCTGCCAGCTCATCCATCCCCCTTCGGAATTCCCRCCCCAGCTCCAGCGACAGGGCCAGGGAAACGGCCCCATTCCCTGGCGTTCCATTACTTTCCCTGGAGATGGCTTCCTCCAGGGAGAGCCCGTTCAGCACCAGCCCCACCCACGGCAAAGCCGACAAAAAACCCTCGCCCACCTCTCCGGAGCTCTCCAAAGGGGAAAGGTCATTAAAAGACATNGCCCGTTCAGCACCAGCCCCACCCACGGCAAAGCCAACAAAAAACCCTCGCCCACCTCTCCGGAGCTCTCCAAAGGGGAGAGGTCGTTAAAAGACATCCAAAAAGGGAGAAAAAAGGGATTTCAAAGAGGAAAGAAGAGGGAGAACAAGCAGCCCTGGTCAGTTTCCATCCCTGGGAGGCTGAGGCAGCTTTCAGAGCAGGGCAGGGCCCAGCAGGTCCCTTCCTTGGGCATCCCCGAGATTTTGTGGTGGGAAGGGCTGGAGCCAGCCTGGGCTCACACATCAGCCCAGAGCTGCTGCTTCTGCTTGTCCTTTGGGCTCGAAATCCATGACTTTATTTTATTTTTCAAGGCGAGCAGAAGAGAGGAAAACACAAGAATTGATCGACAATAAGTTCCTAGACTTYTTTTTTTTTCGTTAATTAAACCAGCCCAGGGTCCCTATCCCGACGCCTCCCTGGGTTCCTCCCCGCTTCTCCTCCCWCCGCTGCCCCTCTGCGCCTCCCTCGCTCTCTCTCTCCCCCTGGGATTTTAATTACATTCATCAATTTCCACTCGCTGGGTCTGTCACTTGGCTGTAATTATCCGCCGGGAAGCGCCGCCGCCGCCTCTGCCGGAGCCTGAGCGGATTAAGGATCCTCCAGCGCCTTTTTCCCAGCCCGCGGTGCCAGGTACCTGCCCGGAGCCGACAGATGGGCAGGGGCCGCCGCTGGCCCCTAACGAGAGCTGCCACAAAAGGGGGCGGCTCCCCAAACAYGGAGATGTTTCCAGCTCGCCCCCGGAATCCCAGGGAAGGAAGGCGGGAACGGGGGATTCTGTGGGTTCCAGAGGAGCCGGGGGTGCRTGGTTTGCTCAGCTCCGGAGCTCCCCAGGCTCGGCTCAGGAGCTCTCCAGCTTTATCCGCACGTGGGATGAGCTCCAGAGCGCTTTTCCTTTCCCAGGGAATGCCGGACACGGGCCAGAGGCTGACCCCACCAAAACTGACCCCAAAAAACTGACCCCAAAAAACTGACCCACCAAAAACTGACCCTACAAAAACTGACCCCAAAAAACTGACCCCACCAAAAACTGACCCCACCAAAAACTGACCCCACCAAAAACTGACCCCACAAAACTGACCCCACCAAAAACTGACCTCACCAAAACTGACCCCACCAAAACTGACCCCACAAAACTGACCCCACCAAAAACTGACCCCAAAAAACCACAAATTGTCCTTCTTTTCGCGGTTCCAAGGGGAAAAGCAGCTTGATCATCCCCCGTGAGTGCAGCCAGGGTTTGGGTGGGATCTGCCCTTCCCAGGCTTCCCATGGGAAGGGAGGGAAAGCCTTCCCTGATCCCCTTCCAGCCAGCCCTGCTCCCAGGGGTTCTGCTGGATGGGCCCTGCTTCCTCGGGCTGCTTCCCAGGGGAGGGAAAAGGAAAGATCCCGGGGCTGAAATGGAATCCCATCCATCCCCCCAAGGGTCCCCAGGTTCCCTGAGCTCCATTTGACCTCGCAAGGCGTCAGCGGAGCCAAGTCCTCCCTCTGCCTCCTCAGGCATTCCCCGTTTTTATATCTGGGAATGGTTTAGATGGGAATTACAGGCTCCAGCTGCTCGGCATTCCCCAGGCACCGGGTTTGGGAGACTGAGCCGCATTTTTTCTGGGATGAGAGCTCCCCTGGTGCCCACAGACGTTTGGTGCTGGTCCCGGAGAGCTCCCGGAGCAGCAGGAAGGGCGGTGCCAGGACATTTCCTCCTGATTGTCACCCCAAACCCTGAGCCCTGCTCGTGGGGTAACTCCCATTTACTAATTCCATCGATTTTCCCTGAAAARTCGGCACAATCCGGAGCTCTGAGGGCCCCCAGGCTGCCAGAAACGCCGTGTGAGACACAAAATGTCCCGGTGGGGACAAGGGGCTTCACCTGTGCTGCGAATTCGAGATCCCACAGCAGTTTTTTTTGCCAGAGGAAGGGAACTGGCCCTGCTGGCCTGGCCCAAATCCAGCTTGGGGAATTTTATTCCCCCTCTGGTGCCCTCGGGTCCATGGCAGCTGTGACAGGAGCTGGGGACTGCTGGGGCTGCAGAGGAGAGGTGAATTCGGGGGGGATTCAGGCCCCGCCAGCTCGTTAAAAGCCAGCATTTGCAGGTCCCCTCGGAAGCRTTTATCCATTATTGAAAATCCCATATGTTCCACGTCCGGCAGGATCAGCTCTCAGCCGCCAGATAAGCGSCGTCCATTTATTGTTCTTCCYTCTCTCCCTCCTCCCTCCCCCGGGGCTTTTCATTACCTCCCTCACCTCCCACCCTCGGGAGGAGCCGGCTCCGTGTCCCTCCAGCCCAGCAAGGCCYCTTTTTCCCCCCTCGGAAGGGGAGCAATTGTTCCTCTCCCCTCGCACACGTCCTGGAGCCAGAGACATTTCGGCGGCCGCTGCGGAATTTCAGCCGGGACTGGAATTTATTTTAAGACGCCGGCCTTTAAATTTTTCATTGAACCCTTTCTCCCCCTGCCACGCRGCGGGCACCCGGGGAAGGTGGTGTTGGTACGCCCGGCACGTTGGGAGAGGATGGAGGGAGGATTTCACAGCACCCCGGGCAAAGCCCGYGGCCTCCCCATCCTCTGCCGACCGCTCCGCCCTGGCTGGAATTCCAAATGCCACCCGATTCCGTGGAGTTCAGCGCCCTGCCCCTGCTCCCTCTTCCCTGAGCTGCCTTTCCAGGAGCTGGCTCCGAGCCCACGGGGGTGCTGAGCCCCTGGCGTGGTGCTGGGAGCTCCCAGCCAGTGCTGGAGCAGAATCTTGGAGCGCTGGCGGCTGCGGGGATCGCTTGGAGCATCCTGTGGAACACCCGGGGGTTCGTGGCTGGAGCTCTGCCAGACCTCAGGTGCCTGAGCCGGGGCTGTTCCGTGCTGGGTGGCTCCGGGGAAGGAGAAGCCTGCAGGGAACTCCGAGGGGATGGAGCTGCCTGGAGGAGACGTTCCTTCTCCTCCGCACGTGCTGCTGCTGCATTTCCTTCCCAGCTCCTGCTGCATTCCCAGTCCAGCTCCTGCTGCATTTCCTTCCCAGCTCCTGCTGCATTCCCCTTCCAGCTCCTGCTGCATTCCCAATCCAGCTCCTGCTGCATTTCCTTCCCAGCTCCTGCTGCATTTCCTTCCCAGCTCCTGCTGCATTCCCAGTCCAGCTCCTGCTGCATTTCCCTTCCAGCTCCTGCTGCATTTCCTTCCCAGCTCCTGCTGCATTTCCTTCCCAGCTCCTGCTGCATTCCCAATCCAGCTCCTGCTGCATTCCCAATCCAGCTCCTGCTGCATTTCCCTTCCAGCTCCTGCTGCATTCCCAATCCAGCTCCTGCTCCATTCCCCTTCCAGCTCCTGCTGCATTTCCTTCCCAGCTCCTGCTGCATTCCCAGTCCAGCTCCTGCTGCTTTCCCCTTCCATCTCCTGCTCCGTTCCCAATCCAGGTCCTGCTCCATTTCCCATCCAGCTCCTGCTGCATTCCCAATTCAACTCCTGCTGCATTCCCACCCATCTCCTGGCTCCATTCCCCTCCCAGCTCCGTGAGGGTCTCCATGGCCCAGGATCACCCTTTCCATATATCCAGATCCCAAATATCCATCCAGACCACACTTCCAGGGTTTGATCCCACAGTGCTCCCCAAAACTCCCAGGGCTTCCCACGCTTCTCCCACCCCATTCCAGCCCCAGCTCTCCACACCCCGGCCCCAGCTCCCGGTTTTTGCCCGGCTCCAGGTTTAATCCCGAGCTCCCCCCGTGTGTGACGTGCGGCAGAGAGGTGTCTCATTAATGGATTAATTATTCATGGGGCGCCAGACGGGCAGGCAGCGCTCGGCCGGGAGGAGCCGGCTCCCAGCGCTCTCCCAGCCTCTCCTGATGTCCCCACTCGCTCCTCGGTCACTGCCCCGTTGTCACCGGCCACCTGCTCGGGGCTGGACAACCCTTGTTAAAATCCCAATTAGCATATAATGAGGTCGGGGCAAATCCTGGCTTTCCCAAGTCCCGATTCCCTTTTTTTCCTTTTTTTTTTTTTTTTTTTTTTTTTTAAACAAAAGGTTTCCGGTTGTTAAAACCTGGGGATAAGAACCAGGCTGTGGATCCAGGATCACATCCCAGGCTGGGGGCGGGGGGGAGAACAGGGAGCCTCTGGATTGACCAGGCAGCTGCTGGGACACTTGGGAAGAGCCTGGAAAGTAGAGAATTCCACGTTCCCTGGAGCTGGCCACATGGCTGGTTGAGTTTTCCTGAGAAAAGCCCCTCCAYAGCCGGAGTAATTCCCTTTTCAGGYTGCTCAGGGARGTGGGAATCGCCAYCCCTGGGAGTGGCACCTGGGGACACGGTTTGGTGGTGACCACGGCGGTGCTGGGTTGATGTCACCGCTCCGCTGGATGGTTTTTGGGACCTCACAGATTGAACTTCCTGGGATTTTTGGCCACTTCCTCTCTGGATGTGTCCATTTTCCTTCTCCCCACCCTTCCCAATGTCCCTTAGAGCCACCAGCCACCAGCCACGCTCAGTTTAGGGACAATTCACTGAGTTCTACTTAAAAACCCGAACCCTCCTCTGGATTCTTCCCATTTTACCTCCCAGCAGCTTTCACCCCGGGCACCGTTCCTTCAGGAGGAGAAACGGGAACAAAGATTAACATTTTCCCCGTGCAGAGGACGCTTGGAGCATTCAGGTCCCAACCCGGGGACGGAAAAAGCTCCACGAGAAGCGGAGGGCCATTGTCCCTGTGACGCTCAGAGCAGCAAAGCCCCCGAGCTAGGGAGGGACAGGGCTGTCACCGCCACCGGGAGGTGGCCCAGGCTGGGTGTCCTGCCCGTCCCTCCCAGCCAAGACAACTCTTTTTGCCATCCCATTGAWTTTTTAATACGAAGCTGATACCATGAAAAATGACCACCGCTTTCCTGGGASACAATGGGGGGATTTTTTTTCAGGGAGTTGTTGCGCTCTTTGTGTGCTTTGTGGGGTCTGCTTTGCTCGGTTCTGACTGGGGCGAGCTTTATCAAAGCCCCCGAGTGACTCGGAGCCGCGGGGACAATGGCAGGGGGATGAAGTCACAGCGTTAATCTGCTCTGTGCGGCTCTAAAGAGGTGGAAACTGCCGCGAATGCCATGAAATCCTCCCCACAATGAGCCCGCTCGGAGGTGCCAATCACGAAGTCACGGCGGCCACGGAAGGGGAAATCCTGGGAGGAAAAGGTCTGGAGCGATGCGAAGAGAAGGAACCTCAAACGCGTGGTTAAACAGGGTTTTTATACAAGGAGAAATGGGAAACCGAGGGAATGGAAGTCCGGGGAATCATGGAATGGTTCGGGTTGGAAGGGACCTTAAAGCTCTTCCCATTCCACCTGGGCAGCTCCCACTGTCCCGGGTTGTTCCAGGACCCRTCCCCAAACACCTCCCAGCAAGGAGCCCTCATCTTTATTTTAGTGACAGAATGAGAGGAAACAGCCTCGAGCTGCTCCAGGGGAGGTCCAGGCTGGGCATCAGAAGGAATTTCATCATGGAAAGGCTGTTAAAGCCTGGAATGTGCTGCCCAAGGAGGTCTGGAGTCCCCATCCCTGGAGGTGTCCCAGCAAGGACCGGATGGGGCTGGTGACAAGGTGGGGACAAACTGGGCACAGCTTGGGCTCGGTGACCTTGGAAGGCTTTTCCAGCCTCGATGATTCCATGATTCTGGATGYGGACCAGGAGCTCCGGTGCAGGAAGGTCCCAAACAGATTTTTTCCTGGTGCCTGCCGAAAGAAAAGCAAAGCGAAGACCCAGAACTCTCARTCCTGGAGCTGTTGCTTTGTTTTCCTCGATTCTCCCGAGGTTTGTTTGTTGGGAAGCGTGGCAGCCCAGCGGCGAAGGACAGATCCCAAAGCAGGGGAGAACTCCAGGGAAAAACAGCTGCCTCCTAAACAAGCCGGGCTTTCCCCAAAATATCARTTTTTAGGCCTGGAACGAAACGCCCCGGCTCTTCGGGAATTCCATCCCCTCTTCCCGCGGGTTCCCCGTGCCCCGGCGCGCGGCTTTGAAGGAATTTCTCCCCTCTTTTGGATTAGTGACCCATTCTAACAGCTCCTCACTGCCCGGGAGTGTGGGGCTCTCAAAGGCCCCATTGGATCCCGCTGACAAAGGAGCTGAGCCGGAGATGAAGAGTTTACAAAAAGTTTGTAGGAAGCCCCAGAGCCCTTTTAAAAGAGAATAAACTGCCACTGCTGTGTCTGGGTTGAGTTAATCTGATTAGGCCGAGCTCATCAACAGCCCCAGTGAAAGGAATGAGGCGAGGGCGGGGGGGAAAAGCTGTGGACAGGGCCTGGCAAAAAAAAAAACAAAACCAAAACAACAAAAAACCAGGGACCCTTTTAGCAGGGAAGTCAAACAAACCCCATTGAGGGGGAGCACGCTCGCCTGCAGATGGCAAAATGACAGATCTGGTCAAAGAAAAGCAGAGAGCGGTGATGGCTTCTTCTTCTCCCCCTCCTTTCCCGCAGGTATGGGAATGGAAACTTCATGGGATCGAGGGAAGCCCAAAGGAAAAGGGCTGGGAGATGTCGTGGATCGAAGAGGAGGGGGTTTGGGTGGCAGAGGAGGATGGGCTTTACCTGCTCTGCGGAGAAACTTGAGGGATAAAAGGATTTCCATGAGGGGTTTTTTTGTGCTGCTGTGTCCCTTAGGAAGCACCGTTCCCTCATTCCCAGCTAAAGTTTGGGCTTTCCCAAACTCTGGAAGCTCCATCCAAGGAGGAGCGAACCACCAGGACCCCGKGAAAGGGACCCCTGGGTGGGAGAAGGTGGCGCTGGGCTGTGGAAAATCCGGGCTCCGCTCCCTCCTTTCATCCCCGCCGCCTTTTCAAGATGTTTTCCAGGGAAGGGTAAGTCAGCAGATCCGTGCTTGGGCAGAGTTTTTGGCACTTGCAGAAGAAGGGAACATCTGTCTCAATCAGCTGGGCTATTCTGTGGCGGCTCCTCCTCAGCTCTCAGCGCCGAGAGGGAGACAAAACCGGGGCAAAAATCTTCAAAAAAGGGGGTTTTGTCTACGCCGCCGCAATTTCCTTTTAGGAAAATTTCCAAGGGCGGGGAAGGAGGAAAGGAGGGGAGAAAAGAAATTAAAGCCCATTTGCTTCCTCGTGAAAAAGAGCAAACAAAAAAAAGAAAAAAACAAAAAATCTCCATTTCTAACGGGGCGAGATTCCTGCGGCGGCGTTGCCATCGCTGCGTTCCCAGCCCTCAAAAGGATGTCCTCAGCAGCAGCGGGCGGGATGAAGAGGAGTTAATTAGTGCAGACAGGAATTTTCTTGGAAATATCTCCGCTTTCAGCTGGAGGAGCCCCGACAGCTCCTGGGCTTGCGGGGATTTTGCTCCGTGGTGGAGCGGGCGGCGCGTGGTGGACACGGGGAACGTGCCCAGCCTGGAATCCAGAGTGAAACCCAGCAACGAGGGGGGGCCTTTGGCACACCTTGGGGCACGGTTATGGATCCATGGAATCAGGGAATGGTGGAATTTTAGAGGTTGGAAGAGGCCTCAAGGCCCAGCCACCCCGTCCATGATGTCCTCAAGCCACATCCACACGTTCCCCGGACACTTCCAGGGATGGCGGCTCCCCCACTGCCCATTTCCAGTGTTTACAGCCCTTCCCGTGAACTTTTTTTCACCGACATCCGACCTAAATAAAAGATGGAAAAGCCTCTGGCTCGTGAGACCCGGCCTCGGCTCCGGAGCTTTGCAGAAGCACCTGGAAATATCCAGATCCCGGGTAACGGAGCCTGTGGATTTTCCCCGGCCTGATGCTGTTGGAAGTGACTCCAACCGGCCCTGGAGGGACGGGAGAAGCAGAGCACAGCAGGAACGGGCCAGGACACACAGAAACCGCCCCGCGTTCCCCCAAACCCCTTCCTGGCCTTGTTTGGGGGGGTGGGAATTTGGCTCCCATGTGACCCTGCTAATTAATTTCATCTGATTAGCGCTGGGAGCTCCGCGGGGACAAAAGAGGCCACGGGAGCTTTGCCGGGACGCTCGGGGGCGGAGGCTGCGCTGTAATTTGTTCCCCATTATGGGCCGCTAAAGAAGCTCCTCGCAAGCTGCCAGCCCTTAATGTCTTCATTCCCGCCGCCGCATTCYCCGCGACACATCCCGAAGTGATGGATGGCGCCGGGGGGGGGGGGGGGATCCAGCCCGGGGAAATCCCGGCGGGATTAGAGCCCAATCCCCGGGCAAACAGCGCTGGAGAGGCTGAGCGGCCCCAGCTGCCTGCCCGACAATGCCCCGAGCAAACAGCGCCAGGGAGGGGCGCGGGGACAGCGACAAAACCCCCGCCGAGCCCCCCGGGACCCCGCGCCTTTTATGAGCCTCTTCCCCTCCTTCAGCCGCAAAGCTTTTCGGTCGGGTTTCCAAATTTCGAGCGGGCTGGATGTAATAAAACCGGGTTTAGGGATCAAAGGATGCAGCGCTGGGCAGGGACAAGTGGGGACGGCCACCAGCGGTTTGCCCTCGTCCCCTCAGCGCCGATATTGGGATTAATAACCCGTCTCACACCGCCGGAATTCAAAGCTTTTAAGCTGTTTTTATTTAAAAACGCGACACGCATGAACACGAGGGGGGGCTTTTTAAGGGATCAAGATTAAATATATAGGCCAGGCCCAGGGAGGAATCACAGGGACTTCGCACGTAAGCCCTGAGAAGGAAAATCCCAGGTCTCCATCCAGAGGCTGCTTAAAGGCTTCCACTTCCCAGCGCAAGCTGGAAAACCCAAATTATCCCAAGGCAGAGCAGCACCGGCTGCAAGTGAGGAACTGCGGGAGAGGAGGGTGAAATAATGGCAATTCCAGCTGCCAGGGGGATAAACGCAGCGGGATAAACGCCAGCGAGGGGATGCAGTCCCAGCTGGATTCACCAGCCCTGGCATTTGTTCCCTCGCCATCTCCCGGGGACCTTGCAGGGATGGTACAATAGATGTGAAAGAGGTGTAAAACACGGGCTGGGCAGGAGAGAAGCTTCTCAGAGGGAGAAAAGCCTTGGAGGGGGAGACTCTGCTCAGCACCGCTCCTCACCCCGRTATCCCAACGTTTTCCCGATATCCCGCAAAACTCCCAGGGGTTTGGCACGTGCCCCGTGGATCTTTTCCCACCTCCCGCTCCCAGGCTGCAAGCAGGGAATTTTCTGGGCTCCTCCTGGGGCCAGGGGGAGTTTTCCTGCTGCAGGGGTGGGAAGTTTGGGCAGGCACAGCTGGCCACGGCCACTAAAAGGGTGCAAAACCCYGCAGAATGGGGAATGTCCCTGGGCACTGCCAAACGTGGGATAGGTGGGAAGAAAACCACGGAAAACACCACCAAAATGCCAGGCCTGGGGGAGGGCAGAATTCCGGCTTCGTCTGAGCGTAAGGAAATGAGATTTCCCCAGGTTTCACCGAGCTCTGAAACCTGAGGACGTTGGAAACCGGAGGAGCAGGGCTGGGAGTGATGTCAGGAGTTCAGAACGGCAACAGCTCTCCCGAGTTATCCCACGGAATTCCCTCTGGAGAGCAGCCTGGCCCGAGAATTGCACCACCCGGTGTGGATTCTGCTGAAATTCTCCATTCGTGACATTTCATATTATTTTTTTTTTCAGTGTCATTATGTAATTAACGCGTTCAGAATGAGCTGCCGAGGGAGGGACGTTATTTTTTTTTTTTGTCATTATTATTATGATGATGATGATGACTTATTTCCTCCCAGGATTTTTACGGCCTCCCTTATTTTGCAGGCAGATTGCACAAGGGGCTGTTGTTCTGCAGTTTATTGCTCTCAGAAGGAAACCGAGCCCTGGACCTTTGCAATGACACTCGAAAAGCCCTTTAATAACATTTATTCTTCCCCAGGGACGCAACCCGCACCTCGGCGCGCTTTTTCCAGAGGAACGGGCACCACTTTGTTGCCATTTGGACTCCCCCAGAAAAACAACACCTCCCACACAGCAAAAATCATCATAATTCAGCCCGGAATTGCTGCTCCTGTGGTCACGTGTGCGTTGGGGAGAGAGAGGAAAAGGCTCCTGAAATAAATGAATTCTCCTGGAGCCTTTGATGTCTGCGGGAGGATGAGGCTGCTTCCTCCAGCGCGGCTGCCTTGGGTGCTCTTGGCAGCCTGGATGTGGCAAAGCACCTGAAATTGCTCCGGAGATGAAAGGCCCGGGATCTGATCAGCCGGGAGAATGGGAATGCTTCCAAGTGGTTTTCTTTCCTTTTTTTTCCTGCCTTTTTTTTTCCTGTGGTTTTTTTCCATCTTTTTTTCTCCTTTTTTCCCCGTCTTTTTTTCTCCTTTTTTCCCCCTTTTTTTCCAAACCAACCTACCTTCCTTCCTTCCGTCCTTCCTTCCTTCCTTCCTTCCTTCCTCCCTCCCTCCCTCCCTCCCTCCCTCCCTTCCTCCCTCCCTCCCTTTCCTTTCCTTGCAGGGGAGGAAAACCGGGAATGATTCACTGGAGCGAATTAAAAGCGAAGCAGGAGCCGGGCCAACAACAGGGATTAAATTCCGTGTGAGGTTCCCTTCTCCTCCCAAAGAATTCCCACAAACTCAGCCGGGTCGCCCTCGGTTTTCAGCGGGAGAACCGGACGTGTTTTCCTGAGAGTTCTCACAATTTTTATCCTCCAGGATGGGTGAGGAGAACGGGGGGGGGAAAAAAGGAGCAGCGCTTTTCCAGCCGAGGAATCCTCCCGACTTTCAGCTGCCGGCCTGTGCCAAGCTAATTCCCAATTTATGATTATTAAAAGATTAAAGCCTGCAGYAGCGAGATTTCACACGAGGGCTGCGCTCCCCGAAAAAGGTCTTTAAATAGGCAGGGTTTGGAATTAGCCAGGAGCTCGGAGGCTGCTTAATGACGGCGTGAGCCGTGCCAGGCGCGGGGAGCGCCCTGAGCCCGGTGGGCACCGCGACCCCTCAGCCACGGCAAAAACGTGGAGGGGCTGGGGCTTCCCAAAGCCCCCCGAGTTTTGGGACACGCCGGACCTGTCCCAAAGGGAGCCCCGGGGTGTGTCTGTGCGGGTGGCACAGGAAAACAGGGGGGGTTTGGCACCCGGGTTGGCACATGCCCGGTGCCACGCTCGGCTGGTGGGCACAGAGCCCTGTCTGAGCCAGCCTTAGTGACAAAAAGCGTCAGAATTGGGGCAAGAGGCCAGCTGCGCCCTGGTCGGGGCACGGAAGGGACCTTGGTGACACAAGGCGGGTCCCTCACGGCTCCACGGGGGTCCTGCCGCTTCCAGCCCGGCCAAACCGGGGGGGTCGCGGGGTACCGGAGCACCACCGRGGGTGGGAGGAGGCGCTGGGGGCTCTGCCCCCTGAGCCCCCGCACCGGGGTTTGCTGCGGGAGGGGAGAAAGAAGGGCGAGGGGGACAGGATGGGGGTCCCTCAAGACTCCAGGGGGTCCTGACCCTTCCTGACCGGCTAAACCGGGGGGGTCGCGGGGCACCGGAGCACCAGCGGGGTGGGAGCAGGCGCTGGGGTTGCCCTCCCGTTCGCATCCAGCTTCCCACGGCGCGGGGGCTTTGCCCCCGCTTCCTCCCGCTCCGCCACCGCCGGGATTCGCTTCCCGGGGCTGGGTGGGTGGGGAGCCGTGGAAGCGCGGGGGAAGCGGGCAAGGAGGGAGCGGAGGAAGGCGGCAGCCCCGCGGGCGGTGCGGCGGGGCGGCTGCCGCTGGCGGGCGGCGGCGGGGCGGGGTTTTCCCATGGCTCCGGGAGCCGGGAGCGCTCCGGCACGTGCTCCAACGGGAAAACGGGGCGGGGGGGGGGGGGGGGGGGGGACGGGGGCGGGGGGGGGGGGGGGGGGAGCCGCGCGAGCCGCCGCCGCCGCCGTGATTGACAGCGGCGCCCCAGCCAGCCAATGGGAGGCCAGAGCGCCCGCGCGGCCGCCCGCACCCCCCGCCCATTGGCCGCCCGCCGGCCGCGGCCTCGCGTGCCGCGCCAGCCGCCGCCGCCGCCGCCGCCGCCCCCGGGCCGGGTGTCACAAGGCGGGAGGGCGGGCGGCAGCGAGCGGGGCCGCGGCCGGGGCCAGCGCGGCGGTGCCCGGGCCAGCCCCGCCCGGGCCAGCCCCGCCCGCGCTCTCCCCTCACACACTCCACCCCACCCTCCCCCCCCGCCCCCTTCCCGACCCCACGTGGCCGCGCTGTGGGGCGGGGGGCGTTCCCCGCGCGCGTGACGGGGCGGGGCGGGGCTTCCCTCCCCGCGCGGGGTGTGGGGAGGGGAGGGGGGCGAGGCGCGGGCCAATGGGAGGGCGGGTTGCGCGGGCGCCGGGCGCGGGCCGGGCGCTGATTGGCGGCGCGCGAGTGTGGGAACGGCGGCGGCGGCGGGTTCACACGAATGGGCGCCGCCGCCGCCGCCGCCGCCGCCGGGCTATAAAAGGGCGCGGGCGAGGGGCGGGGGGCGCCGCCGCCGCCGCACGCCCCGCGCCCGCCGCACGCGCCCCGCGCCCGCCGCCGCACGCGCTCGCCCTCGCCTGCCCGCCCGCCCGCGCCGCGCCGCGCTCGCCCCCTCCGGTTCCCCGGTCGCCGCTCCGCTTATCTACCGTACCGTACCGTACCGTACCGTACCAGCCATGCCCGCCGACACGGGCATGGAGAAACCGACCGCGTCGCCCATCGCCGGCGCGCCCGCCAGCGCCAGCCACACGCCGGACAAGCCGCGGAGCGCCAGCGAGCACCGGAAGGTAAATGGAGGAGGAGGAGGAGGAGGGTGCCGGTCGGGGCGCAGCAACGGTGGCGGCGGAGCTGGATGGCGGCAAGCCCGCGGCCGTGCTGAGGTCGGTGATGGTCGGGGGGTGGGTGCGGTGCTGGGGGTCCCGGGGCTGTGCGGGGGGCGCTGACCGGCTCCGCTCTCCCCGCAGTCGTCCAAGCCCATCATGGAGAAGCGGCGCCGGGCGCGGATCAATGAGAGCCTGGGGCAGCTCAAGACGCTCATCCTGGACGCGCTCAAGAAGGACGTAAGTGGGGCTGCGGGGACACCGGGGACGGCGGGGGCTGCCCGGCCGCGGGCAGCCCTGACCGAGCCGCTCTTGTCCCGCAGAGCTCGCGGCACTCGAAGCTGGAGAAGGCGGACATCCTGGAGATGACCGTCAAGCACCTGCGGAACCTGCAGCGGGCGCAGATGACCGGTGAGTGGCGGCCCCGGGGGCTCCGCGCAGGGCACCGGGCATGGCGACAGGGCACCGGGATCCGGACCGGGAGCCGGGGATGGAGATCGGGATCTGGACCGGGAGCTGGGATCTGAGGATGGGGACGGGGATCCGGACCGAAGGCGGAGGAGCGGGAACCGGACTCTGGACCGGGGACTGAGGGCAAGAGAACGGGAGCTGGCGACAGGGGACCGGRACGGGGCTCCTTACAGGGAACCCGGCTCTGGACCGGGGGCTGGGGACCGGGAACCGGGCTCCACACCCGGGATTAGGGACAGAGGACCGGGAACCGGTGTTAGGGACAGATAACCGGGCGCTGGGGACAGGGTACCGGCGCCGGTACTCCGGACCTGCCACTGACCTGCCGCCCCCTCCTTCCCCCCCCTCCAGCCGCGCTCAGCGCCGACCCCACCGTCCTCGGCAAGTACCGGGCCGGCTTCAACGAGTGCATGAACGAGGTGACCCGGTTCCTGTCCACCTGCGAAGGGGTCAACACCGACGTGCGCACGCGGCTCCTGAGCCACCTCTCGGCGTGCCTGGGCCAGATCGTGGCCATGAACTATCCCCCGCCGCCGCCGCCGCCGCCGCCGCCCGCCCAGCCCGCACATCTGGCGCAGCAGCCGCTGCACGTCCAGCTGCCCCCGGCCGCAGCCGGAGCCGTGCCCGTGCCCTGCAAGCTCAACCCCGCCGAAGCGCTGTCCCCCAAGGTCTACGGCGGCTTCCAGCTCGTGCCGGCCACCGACGGCCAGTTCGCCTTCCTCATCCCGAACCCAGCCTTCCCTCCCAGCTCCGGACCGGTTATTCCTCTCTATGCCAACGCCAACGTGCCGGTGTCCGCGGGCGGCGGCTCGGGGAACGCGGCCGCCACCCCCTCGGCGTCGCCGGTGCAAGGCTTGACATCATTTGGGGGCAGCATCGGTCCGGCGTCCCAGGCCGGGAGTCCCATTGGAGAGCGCAGTGAATCCGTCTGGAGACCCTGGTGACTTCCTTCAAGTTATTCCCCCGTCTCCAAAAAACAAAAAAAAAACTCTCGTTGGCTCCGTTGTATGGAGCCCCTGTTATGTTTTGGGGTTTTTTAAAGCAGATTTAAGCAGAAAGGAAGAAAAGGACCTCGCTATGAACGTGCTATTTATTATTTTCAGAGGTTGGGATCTCGACTTGTATTTTTACTCCTTTAAAATGCCTTTATTTGAGATACTTTTTTTAAAGAAACAAACAAAAAAAATAATAAATGAGAAATAGTTTTGTAACAAATATTCAAAAAGTTATAATGCCAAAGTTGTTTGTATCCCGTTGGTCTGTGGGTGTGTGCGTGCCTGTGTCGAAGACTTCCAAAAACGAAAAGAGAAAAAAAAAAATTATGCAGGTGTTTCAATAAAGGAACTCTTTGAAATAGATTTTTTCCACCCTTTCATTTTGTTCAAGAGTGGGCAAGGACAAGCTCATCCTCTGTGTGCAAAAAAAAAAAAGAATGGACTTTATGGCCTTATTTAAGGAAAATTGGAAGGGATCTGGGTAAGAAATTGGGGGGGGAGAGATGGGGGTGAAAGGGGGTTCAATATCTCGTGAGTTTTGCAGGCRGAAGAAGGATTCCTAAAAAAATCTGCTGCTGGAAGCTGAGGAAACACCTCGTGCCTGCTACCTGCTCCCGAAATCCGGCTGCTCTCCAGCTTTCCCTCCTTCCCACCTCTCCCGGGGCCGCCCGGGGTGGGGGTGGGCTGCACAGAAGTTACTCTCGGGCCCACAAAAGCGGCGAGAGAGTCTGTCCCTATTGTCAGGAGGGTAATTAGAAGGTATAAAGGGTCTCATCGAGTATGCAGCGGGCTCTTTGGGAAGTTGGGAGCCCTATTGAAGCGCCTGGGAACTCGGAGCTGAGGGTTAATGTGTGTCTTTTTTTTCCCCCGGCGCTCTCATTGACAGGGCCAGATAGACTCTGATACTCAATGCTGTTGTAAATTCAATTGCCTGGCCTCACAATGCCCACCTCATAAAAGAGAATAACTCGGGGTTGTGGCTTTTTCTTCGCCACTGAGCAGGGGGACTGAGGAAAAGACAGTTTTGCCACCCATTCTGACTCACCCCCGGCACTTGAATCGTGGCCAAGTGGAAGCAATTGCAGCCTCTCGCACACGGAGAATGAACCGCTTCCAATTGTCACCAATTAATAAGGCCGCGGTGCGGAGAAAAGACCATTAAGAGGGAACGCTCGGGGTGGAAGGCGAAGCTTTGTGCGCTCCGCTCCGAATTTGTGAGGTGGGGCTGTCCTGGAATCCGCAGGAGATGATGTGGGAGTGCCAGAGGCATCTCCCACCTTGGCTGGGGGTCTGTGGGATCCCGATTTCCCTGATCCCCCCGCCCTTCCCGGGACCCTGGGGATTGTCCTGGTGGGTGGGCAGGGAGGTGGGACCAGCAGCGTTTCTCAGTTCAGAGAACGAGCTGGTATTTGCAGAGCATCCAATGACACAAACCCAGGGATTTTTTTTTTTTTTTTTTTTTTTCCCCGAATAGAAACGCAATTCCATCTTTCAAGGTCTGCTCCTATTAACAACCAGGCTGCGGCTTCTGTGAGAACAGGGCCTGTGGCTGTGTGTGCTGGGGGTATAAAAAGCAGATTATCGGCTCCTGAAGGCTTTTTACAGCTTCCTGATGGCTCAGGCGCGGCTCGATAAAGGAGCACAGGCTGCTCGGAGCCTGGTACCGATCCAGCCCAGCAATTCCTCCGCACCGGAGCGTGGGCAATCGATCAGTCTGAGAGCCCTCCATCACCCCGGCAGAACGAGGGATCCATTCGAATCAGGAGGTTCCCAGGAGGTTTTGTTATGCAATCACAGACATAAAATCATGTTACAGCAATTCTCCCCCATCCCCCACAGCCGGGCCCTACCCCTCCTCTTCTGTCTGAAGGAGGCTCGGAAGAGCAGATGAAAGCCTGGCTGTCGCCTGCCTGGAACCAAATCCCTCCCTGGGGCAGCCCCGCGTCCCCGGCCTGGCTCTCACTGCCCSGTCCCCCCCAGATCGCCCCGAGATCCGCCGAATTCCCTTTATTTCCGAGGCGGCCGGGCCGGCAGCGAGGCTGTCACGGCTGAGCGCAGGCAGAGCAGAACCCTCTCCTTTCGAGTGGGTTTTGAGCGATGGCAGCAGCGCAAACACGGCACGGGGCGCGGCGCTCCCCGGGGACGCGGCTCCCGGCGCGGGGGAAGCGGCTGGCAGCGCTCTGCCCCGGGAGCGACAGCCCGGAGCGCCAGCACGGCGTCACCTCAGCCCCCAGAGAGCCCTCAGAGCCCGCCGGGGCAGGGTGAGTGCCCACCTCTGCCACCCGCTCTGCTCGGGGCCTCGTGGACTGCGGGGTTGTGCTGCTCCCAGCGCCCCAGAAATCCCAGGTCCTCCCAAGGAATGTCSCTGCCGTGAACTCCAGGTGGCTTCAGGAGATGCCCAGCTCTGCTGCATCCCTGGAGCCTCCAATCCATCCCTTCCAGGTTATTCCCCAACAACAGCAGCGCTGCCGAGCCCCCCCAAAGGCTCCGGGYGCAGCCGCTTTTTCCAGAGGGTTCTAAATTTGCCCTTATCCCTTTAAAGGTGCAGGGAAAGGGCAAAGTGCGCGGCTCCCCAGAGGGAAAAGTCCAAAGGGATGGACGCAGCGCCAGAGCGATAATGGCTCGGTGGAGTTCAGGCAGCCGGGAATTCACGGGGATCGTGGAATGATCGGGGTGTGGCGGGGGAAGGAGGGGTGGGAAGGGGACAGCGGRGGGAAAAGCGGCGATTCCTCCTCATCCGACCCGAGCTGCRGCAGCTGCGCCTCGTTCCATGGGAAAGGATGTGGGGAGAGGTGTTAACGAGCCATTTCCAGCGAAACGGAGCCGGGAACGGAGTTCCAGGCACAAAACTCGCTGGAATGTTCGGCCGGGGCTCAGCTGTGTGTCCACAGCGCCGTGACCCCACGGGCATCCCGAGAAATCCTGTGCGGAGCAAGGAGAGGCTCCCCCGAGGCTCCGGGCAGGAAGCAAAACCCTTCCCAGCTCCTGGGCCTGCCCAGGCCACCAGCGGCAGAAGGAAAAACCACCTGGAAAAGCACTGGAGGTTCTGGATGAGCCTTTTCCCCTTCCCGGCTCCTGTCCTTTGCCTTCTGCTTCCCAGTTTCCCACCGAGCAGGGGGTTGGGAGAGGAGCTTCCAGGCCGCTTTCTACCCGACCCATTCCATGATTCTGTGACACTTTCTGGGATCATCCTCCTGCCTCCCACGGCTGTTTCCTCACAGCAGCCGCGTCTCCTTCCCTGCTGCTTTGCTGCTCTCCTTCCCTGCCTGGAAGCGCAGGAGAGGCTGGAAAAGGGGGCAAAGCCACCCCTGCCTCCCCACATTTCCCTTTTCCCTTGGGAAGTGGCAAAGGGCTGGGTCACAGAGGGACGAGGGGCTCTGGGGCTGTGTCCCTGATATTCCAAAGGCTGCTAATGAGGGGGTTGAGGGCATCCCCGACCCCCGAGCACCAGGGCGGTGACTTGGGCAATCCCACAGCCGCCCTGGCCCTTTGGATGGCGCATCCCGGAGCCCCCGGGAGGAGGAGGAGGAGGAGGAGGAGGAGCGGGAGCCCGGCTCAATGGACGCAGGCAGCTTTACTCGGGCTGTTAAGCTGATTAATTGAAATGAAGTTCCTCCCGAGCCTCGGCGCGTTCTTTGAGGTCAGGGTCACCGCACTGAGACGCTTAATCAGATCTTCCCATTTAGCCCCTCTTAGGCAGGGCTGGAATGCGGCCCTTTCAAAGCCGGGCTCTTGGCGCCAAATTCCTGCTCTATCTCCCTCTCCCATTCCATGGGAGCAGCACATCCATCACCGGCAAATCAAACCCAGCGCCACCGGCCCGGCTCAGGTGAGCTTTTCACAACCAGAGCCGGCAGGAAAGGAAATAAAATTAAAAAAATCAGCTCCCGGGTTGATGCCGGGGGTGTGAAAGAGCAGAGCGGGGAGGGAGGGCGGCTGCCACCCCTGCCCGAGGACAGGGACAGATGTTTGTGCGTGGATGACAAACCCCTTTCTCCAGCTGCAGCGTTTCTCCGGGGGAGGCTCAGGAGGTTGTGACGAGGTTTCCCCGAGCTGTTGTTCGGGGCAGGGGTTTTCCAGCGCAGCTCCAGAGCCCATCGCGCTGCCCCGAGGTAAATCCCGGCCGCGGGGCCGGGCAGCAGCGCTCCTGCAACAGCGAGGGCAGGGCCCGCACGAATTAAAGCTCTGAGAGCTCCTCCTTTGTCCAGCTGCTCGGCCAGGAGCTCGTATTCCCAATTAACAGGGACCCCTCCATCCCTGCTCCAGCCCCTGGGAGCAGCACAGGATGTTCCTTCCACGATGAAGAACAGAATTATTCCCATTTCATATTCTGTTAATTATTCTCTCCCGCGGCCCGGGGCCAGCACCTGCATTCACAACATCCTCAGGCGGATTAAAAGTGCAACACGAACGCGTTGCAGAGCCGCACAAGCAATCGGGGAACCTCCCAGACCTCGGGAATGCTGGCTGGAATGGGGCTGTTCCCCCCCAAAAAACAGCCTTTCCCAAAAGTTCAAGGCAACAGCCAGGAAGTGGGGTCAAAATTCCTCATTTTCCTGGGGATGTGGCTCTGCCAAAGCTGCCASGCCTTTAAAAAGGGATGAGTTTTACTCTAAAAATCGACTTTAAACCAAACAGCAGCATTAAAAGTGTCAACCCTTGATCAGGCAGAGGCCTTTGGGGTTTTAAAGCCATCAGAGTCTGCTTCCAGCTTTGTTTTTCAGGAATTCTGACCCCCCACCAGCTGGAGATGCCTCTTTGCTGGGAGCATCTCACCGGAGTGGCCACAAACTGGGGGGGGAAATGGCAAAACTTCTGCCTGCTCCTCAAATGTCGCAGCTGGAGAAGCCTGGAATCCTGGAATCCTGGAATCCTGGAATATCCTGATTTGGAAGGGACCCACCTACTTCACATCCTTGTCTCACGTTGGAGATACCATGGAAAAGCCTGTGGGGGATGTGGGAATATGAACGTAGAATGTGTGTACATGGAATATATTCCACAGGGAGTTTCTCCCAATTCCCACTCTGCTGTTTAWCACGAAAAAATCCATCAATAAAATTATTCCTCCCCGCATCCCCCTCACCTCTGCCTCCCCATTCCCTTTTAATCCCTGATTTGCCAGCAGGCAGCTCTGGGATGAAAAAATCCTTCTCTTTTTTTGGGGGGGCAAATTGGCTCTTTCCGGTTCCTCGGAAGATCCTGGGATCACAGAATGGGAAGGATGATCCTGTTCCAGCCCCCTGCCACGGGCAGGGACAGCACCCATCCCTCACCTCTGGATCGATCCCCCCTCACATCTGGATCGATTCCCCCTCACATCTGGATCTATCCCCCCTCACATCTGGATCTATCCCCCCTCACATCTGGATCCAGGTGTTGCTCAGAGCTCAGCGCTTTTCCCCTCCCGCCTGCAGGAACGGCAGAACTTCTCCCAGGCAAATATTTGTAAACAGCCTCGTTTCCAAAGGAGAGGAAGATCCCAAGGCCAAGCCATAAAAATAGAGCGGAGCAGATGGAAAAGAGCCCCGAGAACCCGCGGAGGCAGCTTGGAGCAGCCCAAGTGTTTTTTTGGCAGCGCTTGGGTGCTAAAGCAGCGACAAATCCCGAGCTCAGGGGCTCTGCTGGGATTCCCCGGGTCCTTCGGGAGCACCGGGGGCAGGGGAGGGAATGCTGAGCTGCGGGGGTGGGATGGGGTGAGGGCAAAAGCACCAAAATCAATCAGCAGCAGCAGGAGCTGAATTTAACTCCGGTTCTAGAAGCAGCCCCTGGTTTATCGTGCGCTCATTAAAGCTGTTTACACGTCCGGAGGCCCCAAACCTGCAGATAAATCAAGGCTGCTCACACAGGGGCAGTTCCCAGGTTTTCCYCGGGAAGACAAAACAGGATCGGTTGGGAGAGGGAGGCTCAGACTGTGACCTTGGGGTTGGTATAATTCAATTTAAAACCTGTCCCCTCGCACAGGAGGAGGCCAAAAAATGATACCAAAACTCCACTTTCTCTTTGGGAGTCCTAAAACAAAGCCCTGACCCAGTGGCGTGATCCCGGGATTTTTCACGGGGCAATGGAATAAAGCCACGGGGACGCTGATTTAATGGGAACAGGGGCAGCTTTCACCCTTCCCGTTCCTGCTCCACCTCCCCTCGCCGCTCCTGGTGTTCCCCGTGTTTCGGCACAGGTGGGATGTGGGGAATGCTGGGCTCCTGGGCTCTGTGGGATCCCCTTTTATCCTCCAGCATCCAGAAGAAGACGGGAGAAAGTGGAACAACTCCAGGTGCTGAGCAAAGCCAGTGCTGGGTGCTCCTGGTGGCATCCAAGACACCCAGAGAAATCAGCGTGAATTTTTTAGCATACGCTGCTTTTTGAGCGGCTTTTCCCACTCTAAACCCAGCTGGGAATTATTTTTCCACCCGTGCTGGGCACGGAAAGCTCCATTTTTGGGGGGAAGCACCCGGCAGAGCTGCACCCAAGGCCGGGAGAGGCCACAAGGAGCTTTATTTAACCTCTGAACACGCTCAGACACATCCACCGCCGGTTATTTTTAGTGGGGAGCAAAGGGCAGCGACCCGGCCGGGAGGAGGGGGAATTCAGCTGCCTTGGAGCGACTCCACCGGATGGGAAAGGGCAAAGTGTCCCTGAGGAGGAGCTGGCTGGGCTGGTGTCACCGCCAAGGTGGCCTGGGGACAATCCCTCAGAAGCAGGGTGTTTACAAGGCTTGAAGTGCCCTGGCCCCGGGCTGCAGGGGGGGGAAGCTGCCCGTGCCCCTCTCAGAGGAGATTCTGGAAGGACAAGGTCAGTGCGGGAATAGAGACATAGGAATATCCTTTGGGAGCTTTTCCTTCTTTCCCACTGCTTTCCTTCCTTCTTTCCCATCGCTTTCCTTCCTTCTTCCCCATTGCTTTCCTTCCTTCTTTTCCATCGCTTTCCTTCCTTCTTCCCCACTGCTTTCCTTCTTTTCCACTGCTTTCCTTCCTTCTTTCCCGTTGCTTTCCTTCCTTCTTCCCCACTGCTTTCCTTCCTTCTTTTCCACCACTTTCCTTCCTTCTTTTCCATCGCTTTCCTTCCTTCTTTCCCACTGCTTTCCTTCCTTCTTTCCCGTCGCTTTTCTTCTTTCCCACTCCTGGTAAAATCCCCGSTGAAGGTCTGCTCTCAGAGCCATGGAAYCATGGAATGTCCYGAGCTGGATCATTGATCCAGCCCCCGGCCCCAAACTTCCATCCCCAATTCACCCCGGATTCCTTAGGGCTGGCGCAGGTCACTCCTCATCATCCTTTCCCCTCTCCACACAGAGGATTCGGGATGATTCTGATGGAAAACAAGGAAGCAAGAAGCCAAACASGAGAACTCCTTCCCAGCTCTCCCAGTCTGCAGGAATTGGCTCAGCCATGGTATTCCTGCTCCGCTGCAGGGATTTTCCTCCCTTTCTCCGCTTCCTGCCTCCAATTCCCTCCGAGGAGTTCGGATGGGGATGGAAATTCCCCCTTTTCCATGTGCTGACACTCCAGGATTCCTCGGACCAGCAGCCCACCCACCTCCACCCCCTCTCCCTGTCAGATCCCATCTCTCAGCCGGGCAGGGATGCGGAGGAACGCCTGGGATGAGCCGGGGAATGATTTGCCGCAGCCATCTCATCATAAATGGATGCTGGAAGTCTCCCAGTGCTGACCTGTCAGGCCGGGCTGGGATGACACATTCGGAGATAACAAACCGGGCTGTCAATCACGCCCGGCGCCCGAGCAGCGCCCGACGTGACAGCTCTGCCTGACAACAGCCGTGATTGACAGCTGCACGGATTGCAGGCTATGGAATGGGAGCAGGAGCCGGACACGGCCTTCGGAGCGTTTCAAAACCCAGGGAAAAAGCAGGCGAGGTTTTGGGCAGAGCGCCTCGTGATGACAATTCCTGTCGGGAATGTTCAGGGCTGGTTTGTGGGAGCTCTCGGGGCATCCTGGTGGAAACCCCAGGTTCTGGAGGTTCTGGTGTCGCAGAGATTCCTCGCACCCCTCACCCTGCAAGGAGCTGCTTCCCGGTTTCACTGCTCAGCCCCAGGTCCGGCTGTTCCCCAAAAAATGAGCAGCCACCTCTGTCCCTCTGCTGTGTCCTGGAGGTGGCCCCGCTCCTGGGTCCCCTCTGTGCCCAGCTCTGCCCGGGACAGCTCCATGGCCGGGGGGGTCACTTTGGAGAGCACAAAATTCCCCGGAGCAGCGGCTGCTCCCGCTCCTTTTGGCCCCAGAGCTGGAGCACAGCTCAGAAATTCTGTCCGGAGTTTTGGGTGAAAGCAGGGAGCGCGGAGAACCACGGGATCCGGGAATCATTGAGGCTGGAAAATAAATTCACCGCGTCCCACCATTAACCCAGCACTGCCAGGCCAACCAGAGCACCAAACCTTGTCCCCAGGTGCCACATCCACACGYTTTTGGAGCACTTCCAGGGGCGGCGATTCCACCACTGCCCTGGGCAATCTGATCCGATGCTTGACCACCCTTTCTCTGATATCCAACCTAAACCTCCTCTGGCGCAACTTGAGGATTTCTCCTCTCCAGGAGAGGCTGGAATGCCAGCAGGGATGGACATGGGCAGCCAATTCCAGCAATTCCTGCAGGATTTGGCAATATCCCTGCTGCCAGTGCTAAATCCCACCGGGCCAGCGCCTTTCCCCCGGCACCCGGGGCGGCTTTCAGGGCTCACTCCAGGTTTCCCGTCCCCGTCCTCTCCGCCGCCTTTCCCCTCCTCCCTGAACCCTCTCGGCTATTTCGGGCGAGTGACGGAACGCAGGTCGGTGTCCCGGGAGGGGCAGGGGAGGGAAGTCAGCTGTGAATCACCGGCAGGCCAAGGCACGCTCTGGCCCGTGGCTGCGGGGAAGTTATTCATCTTCTCCTTCACCCCTGGCTCCCCTCGGCCCGGCTTTCCCAGCGCCGGCTGCGTTCTCCCCAGTCAGTCATTGTGCAGGTATCCTGCCGGAGCTGTCGGGCTGGGAGCGGCCCCTCATCCCGGCCTGGGAAAGTGGGAGCCTGCCAGGAGCTGGAAGGCTGCCGCTGGCAGAGCCTTAATGGGGTTACAACACCCGCACAGGAGCAGCAGGTTTCGCCTCCCGACCCGCTGCGGGCACGGGAGGAGGGCAGGGGTGGCAGGAGGGAGGGCAGGGAGGGGGCGGCCGCGGGGCAAAGGCGGCTGAGCTGGCGCTGGCGGCCACGCGCCCTCCGTGCCCTGTGCCAGGGACAGCCAGGAGCCACCCGGGAGCCAGAGGGGCTTTGGGAGGCAGCGGGGAGAGGGAGGGATGGGGGGTCCGGGATGGGTCTGTGGCTCTGGGAGAGAGGACTCGAAGGGAAGAGGGAAAAAGGCAGCTGCGTCCTCAGGGAGACGCTCCCCCAGCCCCTCTGTGGCTGCTAAATCCATTTATTCCCTGTCAGCAAACCGGGGAACACTTCCCAAGGGATGAAACAGATCCCGGCTGGTGCCGAGCCCCTGAACCTCCCTCCTGCAGGGATTTGGGCTCTGTTGTACCCACAGCGTGACCAGAGCAGGGGACAGTCCCGGCCACCAGCCCAGGCAGAGACTGAGAGAGAGGGAGGSAGCAGAAAAGGCTTTAGTGCCCCCCAAAAGGGAACGGAAAAGCCAGGAAGAGCACCCGAGTGTCCCAAATTCCCCTCTAGGACACACCCCAGCTCCCCTGAAGAAAAAGGAGACACAGAACCACCCGTTCTCCCTTTCCCACGGCAGCACACGCAGGGGCTCCCGCTTCTCTCCCTGCTCCCGGTGCTCCCGGTGCTCCCGGTGCTCCCGGTGCTCCCAGTGCTCCCAGTGCCAGCCCACCGGGATTAACTGGCTTTGGAGGGCAGCCACGAGCGGCTCGTGTGCCGATGCCCCGATAAGCCGAGCAGGGCCGGCCCCACGCGCCGTCCCCGCTCCCTCCCTCTTTCCCAAGCGCATCCCGGGAACGCCGCTCATCGCTCCGGGGGAGCTCCGTGCCCGCACCCCGCTCCCAAACCCCGGGGCAGCCCTTTGAACCTTTCAACAGCTCCTCTATTTGAAATTTTTTTTTTTTTTTTTTTTTTTGCCTTTTCCTCGCAGCGCTCAGCCTCTTAAATCAACCCTAACGCGGCTGCCGAGGGAAATCCGGAGCTGCTCGGGGCAAGAGTTAAAATGTGTTAAGCACCGAGATCCAGGCCAGATGTGGAACTCTCCAGGGCCACCACGGGGCTTTGAGCCKCTTGTTTGACACCTCTGCTTTCGACATTAGGAGTCCCAGCGGGGAGGAAATCCTCCTGGCCTGAGTCCTGCGCTATTCACCGAGGGGGCTCCGGGCAGCCCTTGAAAGGAGTCCCAATAAAACCTGGAATAAGAGTAAATTATGAGCACGGGCTGGGAAAAGAGGTTTATTTTCTAAGGCAGCTGGTTTTATGGATTTTTTTTTTTTTTTTTTCCTGCAGTGCTGGATGGAGATAAAGATCCTTGTGCCTCGGAGGGATAAAGGAATGCTGGAGAGGCAGAGAAGTGTGGGAGAGCTCCGGGTCCCGTTTGGAAAAGCACTCGGCAGGCAATAAACCCCTTCCAGCTAAATCGCTGGCATGGGATAGCGGAGGCTTCTCCTTCCCCCACCCCGAGTCAGATGTGGGGAGGAAAAATCAGGAATTACTGGCTGGATGCTCCAGCTCCCCATTCGGAACCTCCCCCTCTCTCTGCTCCTCTCTGTTCCCAGGTTTTTCCTGTGGGCAGGCATGCCCAGGGAAGTGGTGGAATCGCTGGAAATGTCCAAAAAATGTGTGGATGCGGCACCTGGGGACGTGATTCCGTGGTGACCGTGGTTAAGGGCTTGACTCCGTGATTTTTGTGGGTTTTTCCAGCCTTATCCCAGTGCTGTGGGGCAGATCCCAGCACCTCAGCTCCCGTCCCGTTAGCTCTGGGATCTGCCTGCCTGGGAGCCATGGGAAGGGGATTAGGGACGTGCTCCTGCCTTTCCCAGCYCACTTTCACCGGCCCAGGCGTGAATCACAATGGATTTCATCCCTTCTGGCTCTCCTAAAAGAAGGAACGACCCTCAAGTTGCACAAAAAGGATTTCCCTAAGCTCAGAGGSCTCAGGAGCCTTTTCCAGGGGTCTTTTCCTGGGATCTTCACCCTCACACGGGGATCCCACCTGGATCAGAGGCATCCAGGCATTGACAGAGGGTGATGACAGGGCTGGATTTCGAGCCAGGACTCCCGAAATCAGTGAGCAAACCACTCTGGCTCCTGGCAAAGAGATTTCCCCCCCTCCCTGAGGCCGGGAACACAAACCCTCCCCCCCGGGGCTGATGTGGTTCAAGGAACATCCCTGAGCTGCTCCCTGTCCCTGCTCCCCCAGATTCCACCCCGAGCTGTCAGAATCCCCCAAACCCGAGCCCTTCCAGGATGCCAGACCCGCGTCTGCCCGGCTTTCCCGTGCCCTGACGTGACTGGAAGTGGCAGGACCGCTCCTGCCCATCACTGCTGCCCTTGAGTTGTCTCCCAGACTCGCTGCTTTTTTTCCCCTCCCAGGGTTTGRTTTCCTTCCTGCCGCTCCGTTTGCTTGTTTGTTTTCCTCCCTGCTCGGTGTCAGAGCGCCCAGAGCGGCCGCAGGGCTCGTTCCGAGGCTGGCAGGGCTGAAGGGATGGGGTTTCCCCGCGGGGCAGATGCTGCTTTAGAGAAATCCTTCTTTTTTYATCAAAAAGGACACAGCCAGCGCTTGCTGGGGATTCACCGGTGCCAAGGACTCGCAAGGGAGAGGAGTGACAGCTCCTCCATCCCCTCTTCTCCCTGGATAACCCTCCTGAGACTTCCCAGGGCCAGGCTGGGATGCTGGAAAGGACTTCAGGATTCAGGGGGAAGCAGAGCAGACCTAAAAACACCCAGATTTTCTACAGAGTCCTGCTCACAAAAAAATAACCAAATAAAGGCCAGGAAAGCCCTGCCCTAGAAATCCCAAAGTTTTCCCCTCAGCAGCTCAGATACACAGGAATTAACGGAGGTTTGGATGGGATACTGGGAAGGAATTGTCCCCTGGGACGGTGGGGAGGCCCTGGAATGGATTTCCCAGAGAAGCTGTGGCTGCCTCATCCCTGGAAGTGCCCAAGGCCAGGTTGGAGCACGCTGGGATAGGGGAAGGTGGAATGGGATGAGCTTTAAGGTGTTTCCAACYCAAACCATTCCCTGATTCTGTGTTTCACTCCTCAGCAGTCCCTGGACGAAGCAGAGTTAGGGGCACTGAGGAAAAACCTTGTGGGGTCACAGCAAAGACCCCGCAGACCTGGCCGGGTACCAAGCCCAGCGTCTCCCAGACCCCACCGTGGATTTTCCTGTTTGCCACGGGATCGCCCTGCTCCTGGCAGCTGAAGATCGCAGAGGAACGACCCGGAGAGACCCAGAGAGCATTTCAGAGGAACCCACGGGGAAACGCAGCCCCCAGACCGTGGCTGGCGCCCGAATTCCAGCGGCACTGCCAGGAATACGGAGCCCGGCGGTGTCCCRGGGGTGTCCCAGGGGTGTCCCGGGGCTGTCCCGGGGCTGTCACGCTCCTGAGTCACTCCCGGCTCCGGGCAGACTCCCTGCCCTGCCCAGCGAGCCGCGGTTCCCATGGCCCAAAGCCGCTCCGTGCCCGCTCCTGACTCAGCCGTGCCCCAGCACCCGCCGGGCCGGCCCAGCCGGTCCCTCTCAGGCGTGGCCGCGTTATTTGCTCGCTGATTACCGGAATAAAACCTTCATTAAAGCTCCTGCTGCCACCCCGCCGGGCGTGTGCCTCCCGTCTGCAGCCATTCCCTGACTCCYGGCCAGGCTGCTCCACTTCCAGCCCGCTCCCTGCCCTCCCCGGGATGCTCCAAGGGGCGGCTGCTCTTTGGGATGGGGTTCCGGCCCAGCTCACAGGGCAGCTCAGACCCCCACATTTGCCAGGTTTGTGTCTTGTCCCGTTGCTGGGCAGTGCAGGGATGGGGGAGTGGGAAGGGGAAAGCAGAGGAGRAAGGACGGGGCTCCCCAAGGCGTGAACCCAGCACCGGCTCCATCCCGTCATTGCAAAAGGGGAAAAGTGACATTTTAAACTGAAATATTCCTTACGAACACAGGCTCTGGAGCACAGCTGGGTTTCCCAGAGCAGGGATTTGCTGGATTTGAGCTCGGTCCTGCACAAATGCCCCACCCCAGAGCTCGAGGCTGACCCCAAAGTCCCCAAAGCCACCAGCAGTGGCACGTGGTGGCACTGGCACGTGTGTGACAACCCAGAGAGGGATCCTGGAGTCTGGACGGGCTCTGCATCCTGGGAAATCCCTGGAAAGCGGCTTTTGGGGTGACAGAGCTCCTTGTGTGGCTGGGACAGCAGTCCCAAAGCCCTTGGGGCTGGCACTGTCCCTCCTCCCCAGACTCTGCCACCGTGACACCCCCAGAGCACGGAGCTGCCCCCAAAATCCCCTCCCTGTGCCCCAGGGAGTGACCTGGGCTGGTCCCTGCACACCCGGCCAGGTGTGGGGGTGGCACACACAGGGACCCTGCAGTGGCAGGGACAGAGGGGACAGAGGGGACAGAGGGGACAGAGGGGACAGAGGGGACAGAGGGGACAATTCCTTCCTGCCAAGCACCAGAACTCTATGGGAAAAGGAGGACAGCCCTTCTCTCCACCTTCGAAGGTTTAATGCATTCCAGGAAAAGAGAAGCACAGAACTCCCAGAAATCCATTTGCAGCCATTCCGCAAATTTTCTTCTCAAAAATCAGATTTCCCCCCCCCCTTTTAAGCAGCGATTCCTTCTCACTTTTGTTTCCCTGTGACCCACTGTGACATCCCAGAGGCTGCAGAGCTCTGCCGCCAGCTCCTCCTGAYGTCAGACACGTGGAGCCCCAGGGACCCAGCCCAGGTGTATCAGAGAGTTGACTCTGCCTCTCCAAAACCACTGAAATTCCCCAGCAGGACAGGCTGGGATCCGGCTGGGAACGTCTCCAGGAACGCTCCAGCCCCACGGAGAGCAGGCTGACATTTACACTGGGGCTGAAAAACGCGTTAAACCAAGCAGGATTTTTCGAGGGAAGAGGGTAAATTGGGGTCAGCAGCGSCGTTTGCTCGGAGCAGGGCAGGAAGCCTCCGTGTTTACAGGGCTGGAGTTGTTTTTTCCTGTGGCACACACACACGGAATGCTCTCGGAGCCTGGAAATGTTTTTGTGGGAGACAGCACTCGCTGCAGGGATTGTCCTGCAGGATGCATGAAACGTTTGGAGTGCAAAGCTTTTCCGTGGACGTGGAGAGAGGAGTCTGGGAAAAAGCACAAGGAAGGCTCATTCCGAGTGCTGGCAAGATGGATATTCCCAAATTAAAGCAGCTCCCGGGGAGAGCCCGGATCCAGGGACAAAACCCATCCTTGTTCGTAGCCCTGAGGCGGTTTTCATGAGGAGAGAAATCATCTGTGCTGCCCTGGGATCCGGAGACAAATATTAAAGCATTTTCCGTGGAATCCGGAGGAATTTAATCCCTCCAGCTGGAGGTTTGGACAAAGCCCGGGAGCGCATGGCCGGCGGGCTCTGGGGAGGCTGCAGATGAGATTCCCAGAGAATTTGCCTTGCTCCATCCCCAATTCCCAGAGAGTTTGCCTCGCTCCATCCCCAATTCCCAGAGAATTTGCCTCGCTCCATCCCCAATTCCCAGAGAGTTTGCCTCGCTCCATCCCCAATTCCCAGAGAATTTGCCTCGCTCCATCCCCAGTTTCCTGTGCCCACCTCGGAGACCGAACTGGACACACTCTAAGCCCCCTTTTTAAAGGGAGAAGATTCCTCCCTGGATGGGTGCAGTGGGGAGCTGGGGAATTCCTGGGATTTCTGCCTCGGCTTGGGATTCCCCCAGCAGCTYGGCCTTGGGTACATTTCTCCCCCATTTTCCTGCTTCATCGCCCRTCCCAGGACAGGGGAGATTCATCGGGATCTCCTGCGTCCCTTCCTACAGGGGAACAACAGCCCCGCCCTGGCCCATCCTGGAGGAAACAAAGGAATTCTTGTGTCTCCCGGGTTGCTCTGAACTCAACAAACCCTTCCTGTGCGGGGCTGGATTTGATTCCCAGGGATTTTTCAGGTCTTGGAGGGGAGTTGCTCATCCCAAGAGTGCGGGAGAGACATCAACCCTAAAATCCCTCCTTTTCGTGGCCTCCCTCAGCAATCCCAGGAGGAAATGGGTGGGAAAAGCTCCTGGGATTCTCCCTGGAGAAAGAACCCTCAGAGCCCACAAGCCCCACAGAGCAGCCCCAACAACAGCCCCTCCTCCCCTCGCTGGGGTTTCCTCTTTGCTGCGAGCAGCAATCCCGGAGCTGTTAGGGTTTAACAGCCCGGACAATTCCCTTTTAACAAAGCTTGGGAGCCACCCCGGCATTTCCAGGGCACTTCAGGAAGGAAGGGGCAATGAAAGGCAGGGCTGTGCTCAGGGATTGGGGCTGTTCCAGCAAACAGCTCCAGGTGCAGGGAGAGGCAGCCTGGAGATGCTTCCAGCCCTGTGCTGGCTCCTCCAGCGCTCTGGGATTGCCCCCCCCCCCAACCCCAAATTGCACATCCTGGGTCATTTTCACAGCTTCTCTGGTGGTTCCTGGGCCAAACCACATCTGGTGGCCCTCGGGGGCATCCCCAGAGTGCCATCCTAACCAGGGACAAGGGATTTTGCACCCCGGGAAGACAGAAAACTCATCAGCCACTCCCCACCGCGGGCACGGAGCTGAATTTGAGGTCGTTCCCGCGCCAGGGGAGGAAAACAGGGACAAAACTGAGGGAAAAGTGGCCAAAACCCCCTTTAAGAGCCAGAACTCCCTGTGACCTCACAGCCAACACGACACGGATCCCACAGAGGGAGCAACATCCGTGTGGCTGTGGCTCATCCCTGAAAGGGCGACTTTCCCCATCCCAGGGGAGCTGGGAAATAAACYCGTGCTGATCCCCGGGGTCAGCCGTGTCCGGCCGGGCTGAGCTCACCCTCCGGCCCCGCCGCATCCCAGGGCCCTTCCCGGAGTTTGAACTTTCCCTGGCGCTGCCGGGGCACGGAGAGCACCGGGCAGCAGCTTCGGGAAGCGACTTTCCAGAGGGTCGGCCGGCGTGGGAGGCTGGGAGCGGCCATCTGGGGAGGGAAGGAGGGCAGCAGAGGAGGAGAAGGCGCTTTACGACGGGGCCCAGATGTTAAAGGCTGAGAAAAGCACGGGAATGAATCCATTAAGGACCAAATGGATGCCATAAACCGGGATTTTTCCCCTTTCTCCGGGTTTATTTCTGTTGCTTTCATCCCAATCGAAAACATCCTCAGCCTTCTGCGGAGGCTTTGTAAGTGAGGCTTCACCAAGGAGGAAGTTCCTTATGGTGGCGTTTTCCTCGTGGCACAAATTCCCGGCTTTTCCAGCAGAAAATTCCCCCCCTCAGCAGCAATCCCAAGGAAAAGCTGAGCCGTGCCATTCCCACGTGGAGCCTGCCCGGCCGTTTCCTCCCTCCCCATCCCCAGCCCGCCCTGTTCCTGAGGAGCAGGAGGGATGCTGGAGGCACCCTGGGGTAATTAACGGGAGACCAGGACTCATTCCCAAACTCCGGGGCCGTGCGGAATGTCAGGATGTGAGGCGGGATTGGCGTCACTTCCTCTCCTCCAGCCTYGCCTCAGCACCTTCCTTTTCTCTTCCCTGCCACGAATCCATCCTGCACAGGCCCGGGGACGTCCTGCATTGCCCAGATCCTGTTTAAAAACGAAACCCACCGGAATTCCGGGCCGGGATGGGAAAATCCGGGACACCTCCTGCAGCTGGAAGCGTCTGGCCAGGTTTTCACCTCCCCTTTTGCTCTGTGTTGTTCCTCTCCCRCTCTCATCAGCTCAAGAGGAGCAATTTTCCTTTCAAATGCAAGGCCTGGCCATAAACTTGGCAGGAAAATCCCTCCCGAGCAAATGGGAAGGAAAGGAGAGGGAATTTTGCCGCCTGCCTGACCTCCACGGATGCAGGTTCAGAGCAGCAYCAGACTCCTTTAAAAAGTGATTCAAAAAAACCCCAATCCAAACCAAAATGGGCTGATAAATATCGCAAATAAAGAGTTCCAGCGGCGTCTCCCAAGGAGAGGAGCTGGATTTCCCCGGGAGAAGCCGGGAGATTTCAAATTAAGGCGTTAAATCTCCAGCTGGGAACAACTCTGGGACATATTGATGGGAAAAGAAGCGTTTTTTCCCCACAAGAAGRGGATTCCACTGGTTTAATTGCAGTMATTTTTAAGACCCTGCTGCAAAGGCACTTCCCTGCACCTCAGGCACCTGCCGGAACCAGGGGAGAGAAAACGCTGGAATTTCTGGAAGGCAGGAGATGTCCTGTATCCCGAGGAGATGTTGGAAGAGATCTCCCGGAGAGCAGCCTCTGGGATGGCTCTGTCACATTCCTGGCTGCAGGAATTCCCTCTCCGAGTGCCACAAGACAAGAGGGAACCCTGGAATTTTTGCTGTCCCACTCCTGGCTGCAGGAATTCCCTCTCTGAGTCCCACAAGACAAGAGGGAACCCTGGAATTTTTGCTGTCCCACTCCTGGCTGCAGGAATTCCCTCTCCGAGTGCCACAAGACAAGAGGGAACCCTGGAATTTTTGCTGTCCCACTCCTGGCTGCAGGAATTCCCTCTCTGAGTGCCACAAAACAAGAGGGAACCCTGGAATTTTTGCTGTCCCACTCCTGGCTGCAGGAATTCCCTCTCTGAGTCCCACAAGAGGGAACCCTGGATTTTTTGCTGTCCCAGCCCTCCTTACAGAAATTCCCTCTCCAAGTGCTGCGACACTTCTGAGACCAGAGGCACTCCTGCATTCCGTGTTTTCCCGATCCCGGCTGCAGGAATTCCCTCTCCAAGAGCCACAACACTTTGAGGCAGGAGGGAACGCTGGAATTGGTGCTCTCCCAGCTCCGAGGAGCTGCCCGCAGCCCACCAAACTGCCAGGAAACAACCTGGTGCAGCTGGGGACAGAGTCACACCCCGAGATGAAAGGGGGAATGYGGCTGATCCCGGTCCCTTCACACCCGCCCCGGGCCACAGCAGCCACCACGGGATGGCTCAGACGGGTGCGGAGCGAGGAGGAGCTGAGCTTTTACAGCACCCCCAGCACCCTGGCTCAGCCACGTTCGGGAGAAATTCTCCTCTCCAGGAGCAAAACCCGCGTTTTTGGGAGCATTGCAGGGTTTGGCAAATCGGTTATTGGGGAGATTTTTCATGTTTTTTCCATCTTAAGGAAGGTTTTCCTCCTTCCTTTAAAATTCATGATTTTAAAAGAAGGATTTCTTGCCCAGTTCGGCCAGTTTGTTCTCCCTGCACAGCGCTGGTGTGGAAGCTTCTTTCTGGTGACTTTTATGAGTGTGACTTTCAGATTCATTCACCGGGGGTCCAAACCCAGGGCTCTGCCTCTGGCTTGGAGGAAGAACAGCCCAGGATTAGGTGCCCACGTGCAAATCCCGCTGGTTTGTGGGGTCACCGAGCAGAGCTCGCAGGTGGGGCCTTTACAAGAAAGCAGCTTTTAGGGTCACACGGTTCCTGCTTTGGTCAGGGAGGGAGAACAATGCAAACCCAGCTGGTTTTGACAAATGAATCACCTGGAAAAACGCGGGTTTGGGGGTGGGGTGAATATCCCGCAGGTCCCTCTTCCTTGTGGGATGCATTCAGTGCTGGCTGCGTACCAGGTGTGATCCAGGTGGGATCCAGGTGGGATCCAGGGCCAGGGGGACCCTCAGCCTGATCCCCCTTCAAAAGCTGGGAATGTTCACCTGGAGAAGAAAAAGCTCCAAGGAAAGCCCCTTCCAGTGCCTAAAGGGGCCCCAGGAGAGCTGGAGAGGGATTTGGGACAAGGGATGGAGGGACAGGACAGAGGGGAATGGATCCCACTGCCAGAGGGAAGGGTTAGATGGGATATTGGGGATAAATTCCTCCCTGTGAGGGTGATGAGGGGCTGGGACGGAATTCCCAGAGACGCCGTGGCCGCCCCATTCCCTGGCAGTGTCCAAGGCCAGGTCAGAGCGAGCTGGGACAGYGGAAGGTGTCCCTGCCCATGGAARGGGTGGGACTGGTTGGGATTCCAGGTCCCTTTGACCCCAAACCGCTCTGGGACTCAAACACCGGGAGCTCTCCCCGCTCTCCGTTCGTGCCGCTCCRCCGTCCGCGCCCATTCAGCTTCCAATCAAGTGGAAAGCAAACATCTCTGGGACATGGAGAGCCTTTTCTTCCTGCCTTTATCTCCTTTCTGCCTCTCTCATTCTCCCTTTAGTGCTCACGGGCAGAGATTTCAGCCAGAAAAAAGCCCCAAACACGCGGGCCGGGGGCGGGGGGGAGAGGCCTGGGCCCCGTTGACTTGGCCTAGGGATGAATAGGCCCGGCCTAACGGGGCCGGGGACTAAGAGGGGGCTAAGACTGCTCTTTGTGGGGCTGCTCGGGGTCAGCACGGACCATATGTCACCATTCCAGTGCCAGGGTCTCCATGGAGCCCCCTCGGCCCGGCCCTTTGTCCCCGTGTCCCCCCACAAATATTCATGGCCCGGCCGGGCCTGTGCCCGGGGACAGAAACAAATTGCTACAACCAAGCGCCCACCCCGTCGGGCTGGCAGGAGCAGACAATGAAAGGCCACTGCAGACTGTTTAAAAGCTGGAGAAAGGGCCGGTTGCCATGGCGATGGGATGGGAGGCCTGTTGCGGCCCATTAAACTCCAATCACATGTAAATTTATCCCCAGGCCTCCGGCGAGGGGGGACCCCCAGAGCTGCCGAATAGCCCCCGACAATAAGCAGTTTGTTTATCAATTCAGGTGCCGTTTAATTGGCTCCATTCAAGCCCCTCTTTGTTTAAAGTAATAACCTTTACAAAGCCCCACTGATTTATCATTTCCAGCACTCCATTAGATGGGCTTCTTCAAACCCTTGCRACCACCTCATCTCCCGGGAGAATAAATCAAGAGGGGATGCTCCGAGGTGGTACCCGCGGGTGGAGGGGTCTGGCATCCCTGAGGAGTTTCCTGGGATCCCTTCCGTGTCCTGGCTCCTTCCAGGGGCTGTTTGGAGCAGGTGGAGTGACCTCGCTGCGAGCTTTGGCCCCTCTGCAGCCTGGAGGAGCGTGAAGGTCACCCTGGGGGTTTGCAAAGAGGCAGAGAAAAAAACGCCTCCGAGCTGATGGGCAGCAAGGGGGAAASTGATTTTTAGCGAGGGTCTCCGCGGAGGAGGAAGGTTTGCTCCTCTGGATGGTTTTTAGGGGAAGTTTTAGGGTGAAGGAAGTGGTGGAGAGGCTCGGAGTGATGCCACAACCAGGGATTGCTGAAGGCCCCAGCGGGCAGCAAAGGGAGCCACRAAGTTGTGGAAGTTGTGGATTCCCCATCCCTGGAATTGTCCAAGGCCAGGCTGGATGGAGCCCTGAGCAAACTGGGAATGTGGGACCCACGGGGTGGGTGGCACTGGATGATCTTCATGGCCCCTTCCAACCCAAACCGTTCCATGTTTCCATGGGCTCAGTGGATTCTTTTTCACCGCTCCTAAACGCCGACAAATGCAGTGTGTTAATGACAGCCAGGGATTGACGGACATCCAGGGATTGACGGACATCCAGGGATTGATGGACATCCAGGGATTGATGGATGGATGTCCAACAGCACTGCCAGAGAGGCTGGGGGAGTGGCAGATGAGCCTTTGGGGGAAGTCTGTGCATCCTACACCTCCTATTCCACAGATCCCGCTGGAATTCCCTTTATTCCTTGTGTGCAGAACACRGGCGGGCTGGAGCTGGACCCTCTCCCGTCCTGGAGTCTCTGGATTGCTCAATAATTTCAGCTTTCCCCGAGGAAATTGCAGGGGAAAGCTAAAAATGCGGTCTCCAAAGGCACGGGAATGAGGAAAGCAAAAAGGCCATCAGATAAGTCTGGGTTTGGTGGCAGCTGCGTTGGTTTGGCTCTTTAACCCATCAGCGCTTGGCTGAGGACACCGAACACAGAATCACGGAGTCATTAAGTTTGGGAAAAAGTCCCAAACTTTTGGGAGAAGTTTGGAAAAAACTCCAAGATCATGAAATCCATCCTCGGAGCGAACACCCCCAGCATTCCCACTCAACCGTTTCTCCAAGCCCCACCAATCCCCACCAATCCCCTCATTTTTTGAGCTCTTCCAGGGTTGGTGACTCCAGCACTTCCCTGGGCTGGGGGTAATCACATCTGCCTAATTAAAAAAGCTCCCARTCGCTTTTTAGCTGCAAGGAAAGCAGCCTGAGAGGAGCTGGGATCCCAGCTCTGCCCGGAGGATCCCCTTTGGAGCGGGATCGGAGGGCCAGGGAAGGTCAGGGGTTAAACGGCAGCACTGGGGAGGTTTTTTGCAAGTGAAAAGTGGGGTTTGCAAACCTGGGAATAATCCCGAGGCTTTCCAAAGCTTCCCAAGGTGCCCCCCAGCCCAGGGAAAGCTGCCCCAGGGCAGAGGGAGCAAATCCATGAATTCATTATCCCCCCCGGGGCAACGCCCTCGCTCCCAGCTTGATTCTCCAAACGAGGCTTTTAAAAACCCCAATGTGCCACAAACCTGAAACCCCCTCTGGTTTTTCCCTCTCTTTTCCAGGCTCCAGAGGCAGAGAAGCTGCTGGGAATCTCCCGGAGCCGGCGCGGGCGTCTCCTCCCCGATAGGGAGCCACGGTCTAATTAAGAAGAAACCTCCACAAGCCCCTTACAAAGTCTGAGTGGCAGCTGATTATTGTAGCAAAGTGCAACCTCTGCCATTTTGTCAAGCAAGCCCATCAAATTAGGGCGAAATAAGATGTCCATCTGTTTCCTGAATGGCAGCGCCGCCAAAAAATCAGATTCCCACCAGTTCCTTAAGTCCCAATTATTCCCAGATTATCTTTTGAGATCGGGGGATCGGCGCTGAATAAACCTCGTGGCCTCGTTACTGACAGCCTGGTGCATCTCTAAGGAGGGCAGGGGGGCTCGGGTGAGGGTGTCAGTCCCCGGGGTGACCCCGGGGCTGGGGATGGCCCGGTGGGGACTGACAGGGATAAACATTCCCGGCTCCCTCGGGATAAACATTCCCGGCTCCTCGCCTCGCCTCGGGCGCTGCAGCCTCGGAAACACAGCGGACTCGGGAAGTTAAGGAATAACGAGGAGGAGGAGGAGGAGGGGTGAGGACTGGCAGAAAATTGGGGCTTCATCCCCGTTTTTGGGGATGCCAAACCAAGGGTGAGGGGAATAGTCTCGGGAGGAGGAAGGGAAAAGTCACCCCGTGGCTCCCAGCACCCAGAGCTGCCTTTCCCACAGGGGACACACCTCAGAAAGGCCTTTCAGGTGCCACAGGAATTGGCGTTTTTAAGACACTTCCAGCATTCTCCTGAATGCCCCAAGTTTTGTTTCCTTCCCTTTTCCCGCTGGCCAAAAACCCAGGAAAGGATTTCCTTGGAGAAMAAAACTCTCGTCCTGCTCTTCCCGCTCATCCCCAGATGGATTTTCTCRCACCACATCTCCCCTCTCGTCTCCCCAACACGGCCACAGTTTTCTCCCCCCTCTCCTTTGGGACTTTTGAAAAGTAAAATCCTCTTTATAGAATCCCAGAATTTGGGATTGGAATCCCAGGTTTGGGGTTGGAAGGACCCTCAAAGATCATCTCATTCCAAACCCCTGACCGAGTTGCAGACTTTTGCTGTGGGATTTTTTGCCTCCCAACTCCCTCAAAATTCATTTATTTTAAAAGGAGGGATGGGACTGGGAGTATAAAGTAAGAATTCCAGTTTTTTCTCTCCCCTCTGCTTCCCCCCTTGAGTTTAATCCTGATTTTTCCACACCAAAGTAGAGACGTTTTCTCTCGGGAGCCAAGCAAGGGCAACACTGCCCAGAGAGGCAAATCTGTGTCCCACAGGATGAAATTCCATCATCCTCTTCCCACCGTGGGGCCACAGAGGGGGGATAAGAGATTTTGGGAGACACCCCAGTTCCCACATCCTGTAAATGGGGTGGGAAGAACCCACAGCTCTCCCCCTTCCGCTTCCCAGCCGGCCCAGAACGTGGAAAAACTTTTTGATTCCTTTTTTCCTCCTCCTCTTTTCCCCGTTCCGAGGCTTTGATTGTAAATCCTTTTGTCTTCCAGCTCCAGGGAACTCCCCCTCTTGCAGGTGGTGCTTGGCAGGCGAGGGGGAACTTCAGGGATTCCAGCCTGTGCCCGGAGAGAGGCCGGGGATGAGCTGGGCTGGGCTGGGAGGGAGGAACTCGTGCCTTTATTCCATGGATCTAACAAGCAGAGCTTCCCAGAACGTTGCTGGGAGCATCCAGGCTCCAAATCTGCATGAATTTCCACTTCAAACGCGGCRCAGAAGCATCTTTATCACTCAAACCGCTGGCCCAGCTCCCCTGAATGAAAGATTCTCCCATCCCTCTCTGAAAGCTCTGCTGAAGTTAAAAAAAAAACCCTCCAAACAACACGAAACAGAGGCAAAAAAAACCCAAAAACAAGCCAGAGCTTGGTCATGGTGGTTTCCATCTGGAAATGTCTCAGCTCAGGTTGGTGTGGGTGGAGAGCAAATGAAAATAAAATGAAAATAAAATGAAAATAAAGAGCTCTGACCACAGCAGATCCCCACATTTCTTCCAACTGGATTCCCGAATCCCAGGCCCAGCCCTTCCTTTGAGCCACACCCTGGACATTTTTCCCATGAAAACCCAACAGCTTTTTGCCCCCAGATAAATCCCCTCCACCTGGCTGCTGCCCACGAGCGCGTTTTGGGATCCAGGACTGACAGGACCAACCTCCCCTGGATTTTGGCGGCCAGGGAATGAAGTTTCCAGAGGCTGTGGGYGAGCTCTGACCGCTGGGGAAGGTGCCCAGCACCCAGAGATTGAGGCAGAATGAGGGGAAAACCGTGCGGGGATGCGTTTGGTTTGGGAACTGCCAACGGGAATGCAAATCCCTGCGGGAAAAGCAGCTGGAGAGAGGCAGGGAGGCTGAGGGAATGCATCGATATTCCCGGGAAAGGCTGCCCTCCATCAGCACCGGCTTTCCCTGGCAGGGCAGAGCCGTGGGACTGTCCCAGCTTCCTGCTGGGGAAGAGCCCAGGGATCCCTTTCTCCTCTCCAAAGGCACCGAGAGCCCAAAAAATGAGAGGGAGGGGAAAAAAGCCAACAGCTTTTCCTGCAYGACCCGGATTGTTTTTGAACGCTCCTGGGGAGGGCAAAAATAAACAACGACCTGCTCTGTTGGAGTGGGGACACCTCGCAGGTCAAAGCCGGCGTTAAATTGTGGGATGGCACCGTTTCCATGCAAATGCTGCAGGGAGAGAGTTGGGAAAGAGAAAAGGCAAAAAAAAAAAAAAAAAAAAGAAGGGGGGGGGAGAAAAAAAAATAATAAAAGCCCTCCACAAGCCCCAGCCACAAAACTGCAACTCTTGATTTCATTGTGCGCCGGTGACAAGAGCAAACCCAAAATCAAAGAGTTTCATGGTCATTTTTCTATCAGCAAGTGATGCCGGGTGAATAACTTATTTACATGCCAATGTGGAGCCCTGAAATGGCCCAGGATGGGAAAAACCCAGCGCCTCTGTTATCAACAATGATAGCAGCAGCTCCTGGGAGCCACCCCGGGAGGAGGGCCCTAACGAGGCCCGGCTGCAGCAGGAGAATGGCAATGAGTTTTTAATTGGTGACACATTATATTTATCAAGCTGACAGCGGAGGGGCAGAGCAGCAACCTCCTCGTTGTGTGTTTGCCTTCCACGACTTCCTTTGAACCCATTCACGTGTGAAAAGAATTTAAAGGTTATGGGAGGAGGGGGGGGAAAGGAGGAGGAGGAGGAGGAGGAGGAGGGGGAGGACGGGAGGGAAGGAAGCCTTGTAATAATCCAGCATCATCCTGAATGATAACACTGAATTATTCAGGAGGGTCCTTAAAAGGGGGGCGAAATCAAGGCTGAAACAAAAGAGGAGCGAGGCCATTGTGCCCGGCTCCTTGCACTCCGGAGCTCCTGGAATCCGGGCAGGAGAAGGGAAGCAGGGCAGGGGAAAAAGTCCTTTCAGAGTCATTTAGGGGAGCAGAATGGGCTCCCAGAGTTACCGAGGAGTGTTTAATGTTTGTACCCAGAGCCTTTGTGAGCTCCGCGGTGGAGGCAGAGCCTGGGAGCAAAGGGAGCCCTCCCAACCTGGGAAAGGCCGTTGGGATGGGATGGGATGGGATGGGATGGGATGGGATGGGATGGGATGGGATGGGATGGGATGGGATGGGATGGGACAGGCAGGATTGGACTTCTGGCTTTTCCTTCCCCACCTCCTCTTCCCGCAGCCTTCACATCTTTGGCCACAGAGGAGGTTTGGATCGGGAATTGGGAACAAATCCTCCCCTGGCAGGGTGAGGAAGCCCTGGAATGGATTTCCCAGAGAAGCTGTGGCTGCCCGCGGATCCCTGGAAGTGTCCGAGGCCAGGCTGGAGCACCCTGGGATGGTGGAAGGTGCCTGCCCACGGCAGGGGTGGAACGAGCTGATCTCGAAGTCCCTTCCAACCCAAACCTCTCCATCATTCCATGATTCCGTGATCTGCCTCAGCAGGAGCTGGGACCCCGAGTGCTGGAATGCAGCATCCATGCCAGGGCTGGAGTTTCCCTGGCTCCTCTCCAGGGAGGATCCCGGTGCTGCCTCAGGGGACAGCCGATGGTGGCAGGCCAGCTGCTGGCTTCCCAAACCTTCCTTCCCAGATGAGGGATAAACCTTGGATTCGTTTTATCCCCACCCTGCTGTGCTTAAGCTCATCCAGGCTGCAGAGGAGGAGGTTTTCCTCAGAGGGAATCAATCCCAGAATCTCCTGAGCTGGAAGGGACCACAAGGATCACCAAATTCAACCGCCCAAAAATCCCACCAGCTCCTGRGAGCCTTCTCCAAGCATTCCCAGCCCCTCTGGCTGCAGCATTTCAGTGTTGGTCTGCCTAAATAAACAGGTTTTAAAAAGATATTGTACCTGGGAGAGTTTCTTTTTCCCCTTCCTCTCCCGCCTTTGTAATTCCACCCAGGACAGCAGCACGAGGAGCTTCCCCCACCTCCAAACCCACCCCTTCCCCTCCTGAGCCTCTCCTTTAATCATTTGTTGACCCAGACTTTTCATGTCCACATCGGCTTTTTTTTTTATTTTATTTTTTTTTAAGCCCAGAGCAGGTAAAAAAGAAAAAAAAAAAAAAACCGCGAGAAGAAAAGCCCGAGAAGAAGAGCCTAATGAAATATTTAAGATTTTTTTTTTTTTTTTTTTTTTTTTTTTTTCTTCCGAGGGAAAGCCTTGGAAGTGCTGACAAAGGTTCTGTTTGTTCCCATCCTTTGTGCGGGCGGCCGGGGACGAGCCCGGAGCAGGTTGCAGAAAGCGCCGGGGTCACTCCATATTGCGGGGAGCTGTGTCGGCATTGGCCACAGCTGTGCCGCCGCGGCCCCCGCCTGGGCCACCAGCCCCCCGCCCTTTGTCGCCGGGCTGTCCCCGCTTTGTGCCCGCACAAAGTCGGTGGCGGGGCGGCTTTGTCGGCGGCCCGGGGCTCGCACCCGCGGCCACGCTCGCAGCCCCGGCCGAGCCCGAGCCCCCGGCCCGCAGCCGGAGCCGGCCGCCGACAATGCGATGGATCGCTGCACCGCTGCGCCGCACAATGAGCTCAAACGCCGCCGGCCCTGCCTCGGAGCGCCAGGGAAAGAAAAAAAAAAACCAGCCCCGTACCCCACTGCTTTGCTCCTTGGAACCTGATTTTTTTCCCACTAACCGCTCCCTGATTTATGGAGCCTCTCCTGTGCCGAGCGTTTGTGGCTCCGGGCGTTTGGCATTCGCTGACATTTCGCTGGAGCAACTGTGAAAGGGCAAATTTTCCTGGAAACGGAGCCGCGGAGGGGAAAACACACGGAGCTGCCTCCCCTCCCTTCTCCCCCGGATCCGGGCAGGGACCTGGAGCATCTCTGACGGGAGAGGGTGGAGCGAGGAGGGCGCATCCCGGTTCCCTGGGCTGCTTTTCCCTCAAGGATATCCCTGCACAGCCAAATCCTGCTCTCCCTGCCYCCTCCACAGGAGTTTCCATGGGAGGACGGCGCAGCGAGGGGAGGGCTCACCAAACACGGGCTGTTTTTCTCTTTTTTTCCCCAGAAAATATTGATGGATGGGGCTTTTGGGATGTGTTTTCCCACCCTCCTCTCTGGCAGAGTCTCCTGCTGCCCTGACCCCTTTATCCTGTCCTGCTTTTCACCTTGGAGAAGGAAGCAAACAAAAGCCTGGCAGGGATGAACCTTCCCRTGTGYGTGCTCTAAATCAGCCCAGGGGCAGCTCGTGGGGAGCCCCCAATCCCAAATGGAAAATCCAGCCTTTTCCTGCTTCTGGAGCCCCTCTGGAGCACCTTTGACTCCAGGAATTTCCCATGAGAGCAGGGGAGGAAGGATTGCCCACAAGGCAGGGACACCGAGGCTCGGGGACTCCTCACCCCAAAGCTCTTCTGCTCGGGGTCGGCTTTGGGGAGCAGGAGGAGAATTCCTGAGCACCCGCATCCATCCAGGCACGGCCCCAAATCCGCCTCTCCCACGTCTCCAGCTCGGGATATTCCCAAGATGGGGCTCACTGAACCCAACCTGCCGAGGCAGCTCCCCAAAAGGAAGGGGATGGCTCCTTCCCTCCTTGCCAACAACACCACACGCTCCAGGCCTCAAATCCCACATGGAAAAATCCACCCCGGGGCATCTCACAGGTCCTGGCAGGGATAACACCGAATGATCCTGCCGGGACTTTGCTGCAGGTGCAGCTCGGGGCACACACRCAGCTTTTAAAGGAAAAGGTTTGGGGTTTCCCAGGACAAACTCAGCTTGTTTGTTCCTGCACCTCCAACGGGCTCGAATCAGCTCGTTCCTTGAAAATCCTGGGCTCTTCTGGGGGACAAATCCACGTTTGCCTCCGGTTCACGCTCTGCTGTGTAAAGACACAATTCCTGCAGCCCTGTGACTGTGAGAAGCTCAGGTTCTGCTTAAAAAGCGCTGAAAACACGGCCCTGGTGGCTGGAAAATGTAATCCGAGGAAACGCCAGAGGCTGAAAGAACTGCGAGGGCAACCAAAGCCCCCACTCGTCCCCTCTCGGTCTCACGACTTTAAATTTCATTTCCCAGCAGTGCACATTTAGGGCTGAGTCGTGATTTTCCCCGTGGCTGGGGACACCAAGGACTTTTTTTTTCAGGTCCTCGAGGGCYAGCACAGAGAATGGAGGAGAATTCCTGTGATGTGGCTGCAGAACACAGGGATTTTCCCAGTTTTTTTTTTTGTGCCCGTGATTTTGGAGATGAATCCAGCCTGGGATTTCCCACGAGCGTTTGTGACAGGGCACAGCATCCAGAGCTGCTTTCTGCTCAGCCTGGTCCCAGTCTGAGGCACAAAACTCAGCCGTAAATAATAAAACACAATAATTGGTGAAGACAAAAAAAAGTTTGAAGTGAGGAGAAAAATAAGAAAAAAAACCAAAGGAAGGAACCCCCAAAGCACCAGGGACACCCCACAAACCCATTGGCACCGTAAAAATGCTTCAGAGCAGTTGTAGGAGTCCTCTGTCCCCTTCCTAAATTGTCCCTGTCGGGTTCACTGAGTCCTCTCCCTGCTCTGGGAGCCGTTCGGGGCCGGGAGATCTGGAAGTTCTTTCTAAATGTGGATTTCTCATCATTCACCSCGCTCTGACAAGGAGCTGAAACGGCGTCGGCTGCTGCAGCAATCCCTGATTTATTGGGAATTTGGAGAAACATTCCGAGCTGGGAACAGACAGGTCTGTGTCACACCGTGCCTCAGGAGGAGGAGATAATAAATGCATGAGGAGCCTATTTATAAAAATGGCATCAGCCGGGCGGGAAAAGCACTCGGGAATATTCAGCAGCCCCAAAAAGGGAGGAAGAGTCTGAGGGAACAAAAAGCTGCTCCCGAAGCCCTGCGCACAGGCGGGGACGGGCCTGGGAAGCAGGGGAGCATCCCCGGGTGCCATTCCGGCTGGGAATGCCGTGAGAGCCTCGGATGACGGCTCCGAGGGGACGCTGGAAGTCTGATCCCTGTTCTGAGCTCAGCCCTGCTCGTCCTGACAGGGCTGGCAGAGGAAAGGGACCTGCCCCGGGAATATCCTCGGGGAGAAAACATTCACCCTCTGCTCCTTGTTCCTCAGGGAGTCCTGTGGCATTCCTGCTTYCTGCTGGGCCAAATCCACATTCCCGGGAATGCCTGAGCACGGAGGGGTCACAACAGGGAAAGGTTTGTGTTGGAGGGACCTGAAAGACAAAGGAATTTTAYGGGAATTGTGGAATTCCCTGACCGCGGCCCTGACTCCAAGGCCTGGCCCCYAACCAGAGGCTCTGCTCTCAGGGCCAGAGCAGGGAACAGCTCCAGCTGAAGCCAGGGGATTCAAATATTCATGGAAAAGCCAGACTGACTTTGCTGGGAGTCCTCTGGAGCTGAGGGAACAGGGATGGAGCCGGCCTGGGCTGGGGGGGTGATTGAAAAGGAGGAAAATATCCGGTGGAATACCCCAAAACTCGTGGAGAGGCAGCTCCGAGGGGGAAATCCCTCGTGCCAAAGGCCAGCACCAACCCCGAACCCCAATTCCACTCCAGAGTGGATTCCACCCGGGAGATGAGGAATAAAAGCAGCCCCTCACTCATAAACCCCCAGCCAGAAATGGATCTGGGTCTGAACCAGCTGATTTGGGAATTGCTGAGAGAGAGGGAGGCTTTGATCGATAATTTTTTTTTTTTTTTTTTTTTTAAATCTAATTTCCTTCTGGATATTTTTCCAGAAGAGCTTTCCAGGGAAGCTGGCATGCAAGGCTGGGTAATAAGAATAAATGAGAGCACTTTGGTGAGCTCCCTCAGAGCTGCTGGCTCCTTCCCTCTCCCTGATTCGGGGAAGATTGAGTTTTCAGGGCGAGCCTGCTGCTGCTGAGCCTCGTTTCAGCAGAGCTTTTTCCAGCACGGGTTGGTTTTAGTCCAGGTTTCGGCTCCTGGAGTCGAGTGATGTCAGCAGAAAAATCAGCTTGGGGTTGGAATTTATTAAAAAAAAAAAAAGCTTTGTTGTATGAAAAATAACCTGGTGTCCACAGAGGATTCCAAGGCAGGGTTTTGGTGGGGCTGGCTGCTCAACCTGCACGTGGCACAGGGGGAAAGTCCCCTGTGGAATGAAAACCTGGATTTTCCTGCTTAATTGATGCTTAAGTGCATTGATTGAGCTGTTATTAAATGGCCTTTAAGGCCCCTTCCAGCCCAAACCATTCCAGGATTCTCAGTCTGCCGTGCAGGAAAACCATCTGGCACTGGGCATCGATTTCCAGAAACAGGGATGAATCCCGTATCAGAGCTTTAATCCCTGATCGTTTTCCTGGTGATCTGTATCAGAAAATCATGGAATGGTTTGGGTGGGAAGGGACCTCAAAGCCCATCCTGTTCCACCCCTGCCATGGCAGGGACACCTCCCACTGTCCCAGGCTGCTCCAACCCCATCCAGGGACCCAGGGGCAGCCACAGCTTCTCTGGGAAACCCATCCCAGCCCCTCCCCACCCTCACAGAAGAATTTCTTCCCAAAATCCCATCTAAAACTCCTCTCTGTCAGTGGGAAGCCATTCCCCCCTTCTCCTGCCACTCCATCCCTTGTAAACATTCCCTCTCCACCTTCCCTGCAGCTCCTTCAGGCCCTGCAAGGCCCCAACGAGGTCACCCCGGAGCCTCCTCTTCTCCAGGCTGAACAATCCCGATCCCTTCGGCCTGAAATTCCCACATGGCTCTTCATAATCCTTTTTTTTTTTTTTTYCTGTAGGGAATGGGAAAGCCCAGTGCCTCCCCAAGCAGGGCTGAGTGGCCCCGGTGAGGTGACAGCCACGCACGGCTGTGACAGCTCAGCTCTGCCACCCCAGAGCTGAGCATCGCAATCCCGACGCGCTCACCAAGAGACCAGCGCTGCAAATTCCCCGAGGGCTTCGTGGCCACCAATAAATGTTCATTTTCCTAAAGGCCCAGAGTGCAAAAACATCGGGGAAGGAGAGAGAAGCTGCTCCTCCTGCCAGTAACGCGCCGGTCCCTAAATTAGGGAAAGGGGAAACTGAGGCAGGAAGCGAATTTGCTCTCTTGCAGTCACTGATGGTCAACGCCTGGGTGCGGAGCCTGAGTTTTGGGGGTAAAACCCTTCTCAGGACGGGAACTGCCCCTGCTCAGAGCCCGGCCGSGCTCAGGGAGGGCGGTGGGAGCGGGGTCAGGCTCCTGCAGACCCCACCTCTCCCTAAAGCTGCGTTTAACGAGGGAGAGCCCCCAGGGGGAAGGATCACATCCGCCTGCCTCGGCCCTGGCTGGGGAGGGGACGCGGGGACAGCCCCCGGGGCTGGGGAGGGGCCGCACATCCCCCCGGGGCTGGGGAAGGGCCGCACATCCCCCCGGGGCTGCGGAGGGGCTGCACATCCCCCCGGGGCTGGGGAAGGGCCGCACATCCCCCCGGGGCTGGGGAAGGGGCCGCACATCCCCCCGGGGCTGGGGAGGGGACGCGGGGACAGCCCCCGGGGCTGGGGAGGGGCCGCACATCCCTCCGGGGCTGGGGAGGGGCCGCACATCCCCCCGGGGCCGGGGAAGGGCCGCACATCCCCCCGGGGCTGGGGAAGGGGCCGCACATCCCCCCGGGGCTGGGGAAGGGGCCGCACATCCCCCCGGGGCTGGGGAAGGGGCTGCACATCCCCCCGGGGCCGCTGCCAGGGGGGGCACGGCCCCGGCGCTCCCGTGCGGCTCCAGGCTGGGCTGGCACGCAGGCGGCCTCGTTAGCGGTAATTAATGATCCCTCGGGTCCCGCGGAGCCATTCCGGCTGTAATCAGCCACAGCTGGAGCGAGGTTTCCGGGCGGATGGACGGGAGGGTGGCCTGGAGCCCGCCCGTGTCCAGCTCCCGGCGCTTCCCGGAGCACGGGGGGCTCCCGGGGAGGAAGCGGCTCCGCGGCCCCCCGGGCGTGGGAACCGCTCCAGGCCCTCCCATCCCCTCCTCCCCCTCCTCCCGGGGCAGGCAGGAGGGAGGGGAGGCTCCCCAGGGCTTTTCCTTGGCTAAGAAAAGCCTGCCTGAAAGCCAGGAGCTGCGGGAAGGCAGGGAAAGGGAAGAGGAAAGCCGGGAGGGAGGGAGGGAGGGA
>RAHM01000151.1:622271-684950 GCA_003713295.1 Parotia lawesii
GGGATGGATGGATCCAGACTCTGCAGGGAGGGGGATGGATGGATCCAGACTCTGCGGAGACAGGGATGGATGGATCCAGACTCTGCGGAGACAGGGATGGATGGATCCAGGCCCTGCAGGGAGGGGAATGGATGGATCCAGGCCCTGCTCGGTGGTGCCAAGCAATTGGAAAAGCGGCCACAGGCAGAGCCGGACGCACAGGAAGCTCCACCTGAATCTGAGGAAGAAGCTCATTGTGAGCTCTGGGACCGGCAGCCCGGAGCAGGGCGTGGAGCCTCCCCGGCTGGACGCGTTCCAGAACCCTCCGGCCACGCTCCCGCGCCACGTGCTGGGCCAGGGAGCTGGGGGCAGAGGGGCCGCCGTGGCCCCTTCCTGTGACCCCGCTGAGGCAGGGGAGGGGTGAACCCCCATCCCTGATCCCAGAGCTCGCCATTCCAGGCTTCCATCCCGACTGGAGCGCCCGTGGGGAGGACCCTGGCCCGCYGCCACCGCCGCCGCCGGCCAAGCGCCGTCCCCCAGCGCGTGCGGGCGGCGCGGGGGCCACCGGGGCCGGGTGACCTCGGCGCTGGCGGTGGCCCAGCCTTGGCAGGGAGAGCGTGAGAAACCAGGGGGCGACACCCAAGTGTCATCACAGCTGCAAAAACTGCTGAGCAGAAAGAGCCTAATTACAAAAATATGCGCCCGGAGGCTTTTCCGTGATGAAAACAGAGCCGCGCTTCAGCCTCGCCTGCCAGGGCAGCAGGGCCGGGCTCTGCCGGGCAGGGGGGGTTTAACGAGCCGGGCGGGGGGCTCGGGGCGGCCGGGGGCTCCGTAAAGCCTGTCATCACCGAGTGTGGCGTATCTGCGAGATGAAGGAGGAACATAACACACCCCATTAAAATTAACAAAGCCCCTTTTTCTTCCTGCTTGGCTTTTTCTCCCTCCTCTCCCCCCTCCTCCTCCTCCTGGCTGCCCCTCACCCCCGGCTCCTTGGCTGCCGCTGTTTGCAGAGTGACTTCGGGAACTGATAAAGCACTTTAAGGGCAGCCAAACACCATCCTGGCCTCACATGGCAACGCCGGGAGGAATGTCCCACCGACCGCACAGCACGGGCGTGACATTAAAATGGAATCTGCTCGCTTGACGCAGGCGAAAAAAAAACCGACCCAGGCATGTGCCACCATGTCCCCGAGGCCTGCTTCTCTGTGCCCTTGACACGTGGCTGGCAGGCGGGCAGTGCCACCGGGGCCACGGGGCTGCACCGGTTTGACCTCGCTGGCAACAGGGGACAGCCAAAAAAACGGGGATTTCTGCGGTGCAAGGGGGGATGGTGTCCCCTGGGGGACGCCCCTCTGCCAAGCCCTGGGACATCAGGGGGGACGCCAGGCCGTGGGCTTGGCTGTGGTGATCGGGCTGTGGGGACGCTGCTAATTAATTAATTATTTGCGCGTCAGCTCGTGGGGAGGAGGAGGAGGAGGAGGAGGCTGGTGTGACCTCGGCTGGGATGTGGACCCAGGGAAGTGCTCTTTGCTCCCACCTCGCCACGGCTCCAGCCATGTGACATCCCCACCCCTTCCCCGGCCAGGCACTGGGTGTCCTGTCCCCCTCCTGAGCCCCCGAGGAGCAGTGGCAGCAGMTTCCCGCTGTCCCAGTGCCCCCAGATCTCTGCAATCCCAATTCCCAGATCTCTGCAATCCTAGTTCCCAGATCTCTGCTGTCCCAGTGCCCCCAGATGTCCCAGCTGGAGCACCCCACCCTCGCTGCTCTCTGAGCCATCCTCAGCCCAAAGACCCCCCCAAACTTCGTTAACAGCCCCACTAAACCCATGCACAGACAGCAAATGTGTCCGAGTTTGCTGCACCTGCTGGAAGCATCCCCATCCCGAGCTGTCYCTGCTGCAGGACCCCGTGGAGCTCCCCGCGGAGAGGGGACATCCAACCCCTCCATCCCTGCCCCAGGCAGAGCTGCCGCCCTCCCTGCTGCCCCTTGGAGGGATCCCAGGCCCTGGGGCCGTTCTCCACACACCCCGAGAGTCCATTTCACACCGGGAGGTGTCTGGGCCTCCAGGAAATCTCTRCTGCTGCACTCGAGTGGCCTCCACCGAGCGAGGCAAACAAAGGTTATGGTCCAGGTGTAAATACGGGTATCTTCGGCCTTTATCTAATCAAAGTTACATTTTTATCTTTACTGCCACTGGTGTTTAAATGTTTGCTCTACTTTTYTAACTGGTGAATGTAAGAGGGGCCATAAATCCGAGGCGCGTTTCCACTGYGGCCCTTCCACTTCTGCGTTTGCTCTTTCAATTAATCCCGAACTCAGTTCCTGGAGCTAACGAATGTGCCCCACAGCAGCCGTGGCCATCCCCAGGCTGCTGCTGAGGGGGAGATGCCTCAGAGATGGTTATTTACCCATCGCAGCCACAYTTAGCCCCTCTGTCTCCAGCTAAATCACATTAAGCAGCGACAGCAGCAGCGTGAGCAGAGCTCTCTGCAGGCCCCCAGCTGCTCGCCAGGCTGCAGGTCCAAAACGAGATGTCTTTAATCCCAGAAATGCTCTGAAGGCTGTGAGGAAAAGCAAAAAGCCCCGTGCGAAGCGCTGGCTGAGGCCCGGGGAGGTGTGCTGGGCTGGCAGCGCTGCACAGCAGCCACACGGGGCACGGGAGAAGCTTTTCCAGCCGGGAAAGGAGCAATCTCCCGGGAGGAGAGTGGGATCTCAGGCTCTCAGTGCTCCTCCGCTGGCATTGTCCATCAGGGATAAATTAGCAGCCCTAAAATCACTTTTCTCTGAGGGGATGGACCTCAGGTGTCTGCCCAATTCCTCGACACAGCCAGACATCAGCCAGCACGAGTCTGGGGTCAAACTCCAGCCCAGGAGGGCGAGATTCCCAGTTTCCCTCTGAAACCCCACAGGTGGATCCTCCCCCTGCCCCGCTCGGCTCCTTCCCCACGCTCCGAGCACGCAGGGAAGGGTTGGCTCCCCATAAAACCCCGGGCGAGCCGAGGTCACGGGGTGGTGTTTGTCTGCRCCAGGGTCAACGCCACGGGGACAAATTCCAGCCATAAAAAATAAAAAAAACAGGGAGAGGAGGGAGAGGGGAGAGGAGAGAGTGAGAGCATCGCTGCTGGCACTGCCAAAAAGAGCCAAGGTCCAGGGCAGGAGTCACCTGCTCGGAGCTTCCCGACGGGAATTCATGGCTCCACCGGCAGATTCCAGCGCACGGAGTCCCGCAGACAGCGCGGGGGAAGCCTCCGTGTGTTTACCCGCGGCCGCTCCTCCCGGAGCCGGTTCCCGGGGAGGTTCTGGCCGCCGATTGCCACATCCCCGCTGCCCTTATCAGCCCCCGCTGCGATAGCATCGCTGCCTGCAGCCCGCGGAGCTGCCAGCCAGCCAGACAGGGAGGGGCTCGGGGGCACCGCGGATGATAAAGCCCGTGCGGAGGAAGCTGCTGGCTCCCAGCGGGCCCCTCCTGGAAGCTCCTGTCCCCTCGGGAGGCCTGGGCATCACGCGGATGCGGAGCCGCGCATCCCGAGCCGTGTGCGGGAGCGGGTTTGGCTCCCGCTCCCTCCTCCCCCGGCAGCGCTGCAGCAGATCAGGGCGGCTGGGAGGGGAATCCGGGCGCTCCTTGTGCAACTTTCCCGGGCGGTTGTGGGCTGGGAGCAGCGAGGGCACGGTGTGACCTGCGGGGGGGTGACACGCGGCCCCGGCAGGGGACACCGGCGGGGCTGCGGCTGCAGAGCTGCGCCCTGGGGCCGGCTGCCTCCAAACCCAGCCCACGGCCCCCGTGCTGCTGGCCGGAGGAAAAGGGACAGAGCCCAGCCTTGTTCCCAGAAATGTCGCTTTTCGAAAGCCCCTCCGTGTGTGCCGAAGGAGGACGGGATGTGACACCTCCTCAGTTCTGGGTTCTCGGGGGTTTGGGTCCTTTGCAGCGCCCTCCCCACCCCCAGATTCCCAGATCTGATCCTGCAGAGCTCACACAGGTGGCTTTTCCAGCCTCCAGCAGCACAAAGAGGAGGATTTGAAAAAAAACCCCTTTGTTTTAAGAATCCAGCTCTCCTCGTGCTGTAACTGGGATTCATTTCAGGACTCTCTGGACGTTCCCTGCCCATCCAGAGCCGTGGCATTAAGAAACCACAAGCRTTTTCCTGCTCCAGCTTCTCTCCCRTTCCACCAACGGGAGCAGAGCTGGAGATAAAGGGGAAAAAAACCAAATCTAGGGCAAAGCCAAGCTCCAACTCCCCCTCAGCTCGGCTTTTGTCACRCTGATTAAAGTTGCACGGAGCCGGGCTGGGGTGATTGATCCCTCTGCAGAACGACTGGAGCTGACCTAAATTAGCCAATCAATACCTCCAGCAGGCGCCCTCCAGGGCTGGCACCGGCACCCAGAGCTCTCAGGGCCCGGACAATCCCACTGTCCGTGAGGGAAAGCAGGACCTGAGGGTGAAGACGAGGAAAGCAGCACCCACAGTGACGCCACACATCCTGGCAGGTTCGGATCAGCCGTGGCCTGGATAGTGGAGTTTATTTAAATCCCACGCACTGGAGTAACCAGAGAGGCTCCAACCTCCGCCTGCCACCCCGAAAATTCAGTGTCCTGTAAGCCAGACACGCCRTGTGCCCCAGTTTGTACTGGGATCCCTCAGCAAAGCTTCTCCCTGAGTCACTGGTGCTCCAAGCAGAGCCTGCTCTGCCCTGAGACCTTTCCCAGGCCTGGCTGCTGTCTTTTTATTGGGAATTAATGATGTCGTGGTCCTTGTCTGGCTGCCCGGGCACCATCCCATCCCATCCCATCCCATCCCATCCCATCCCATCCCATCCCATCCCATCCCATCCCATCCCATCCCATCCCACCCCACCCCACCCCACCCCACCCCACCCCAGTAATGAATCAGGAGGTTCCAGTGCTTTGAAAAGGCACTAAAAGAGGAGCTGTGGCTGCTCCAGGAGGGGTTTGAGCAGGGAGAAGGTTGGGAGCAGCAGGGAGAGGGTTGGGAGCAGCAGGCACATCCTAATGACCATTTCCCCGCGCGGGGGGAGCTGCTTCGTGCCTGGGAAAGGCGAGCCAGGCACGCAGCCTGCGCTGCCACCCACGCAGCCGCCACTGGAGCTGCTGGCGTGTGTCACAGGAGCTCCTCGTCATCCTCCTCCCCCTCCTCCTCCTCCTCCTCCTCCTCCTCCCGGTCGCTGTCACTCGTGCAGCCACCCCGCGCTGCCAGGGGCTGCAGGGCCGGGCACATCCCCCTTCCCCAAACCCTCCGTGCCGCGCTCCCGCCGTGGGCTGAGCCGGGGCCGCTTCTCCATCCTGCCCAGCTCATCCCGAAAGCGCGGCCCGTGTTTATTTCTGTGTTTGTACACATCCCCTCCCCTTCCTTCCTTCCTTCCTTCCTCCTCTCCCGGGCTATTTTTTCCTCCTGCCCTGCATTTCTCTCGCTGTCAGCCTCCCCTCCTGCCTGGTGAGGACAAACATTGCCCAGCCGCTAATTCCTATCTGCTCCAGCCAAAACACCGGCAGCTGCCGGGCTGGGGAAGACGGATGGGCTGCTCCTGCGGGCTCCTGCCTCTGACAGGGAGCAGCGCAAATCCCTCCCGAGGTGGGAGCGCCCCTGAAACGCCCTTTGGGAGCAGCAGCTCCTCCCGGATAACCTGGATAACCTCCTGCCCTCAAGGAAGCTCTCCCTGCACAGACGGGGTTGGATTAATCCCTCAAGCACGATGCTGCTGCTGCTGCTGCTGCATCCCTCTGACTGTGGCTGGGTGTTTCCTTGTTATCCAGGCAGACTCCTAATCCCAGCTCCATCTGATCCCTGCTCCATCTGATCCCTGCTCCATCTGATCCCAGCTGCTCACTGCCTGCCCCGTGCTGAACGATCCTGCACGGAGCGCTTGGGGTGGGATCCCTCCCCGTGTGAGGCAAATCCGTCCTGTTCTGGGTGTTCCCGGAGTTTTACAGCTCCAGGGATGCAGGGTGAGGACGGGGATGGTTCAGTGACGGATGCCAGCACCAGCTCTGGGATTTTGAGCSCTCTGGGCACCCAGGGCCAGCTCGGCTGCAAATGCTGAGAGCAAGAACTGGGGGCCAAGTGCACGAACCTCGGGCTGGGGCAGGGCAAGGCTGTTTCTCAAAGAGCCRGATGCAAATCGTGGTGTCAAAGGGAGGGAGATCCTGATCTCTGCTTCCCTCAAGGTGCTCCAGGAATGGGGAACCGAAACTGGGCAGGGCTGGGCCGGCCCGGCACAAGGCTGAGCTCTGGAACCTCAGCCCCCAGTGATTGATGACCCCCAGGTTTGGCCACGCTCTGGCGAGGTCAGGGCAGGAGCCCCCCCACAGCCAGGACACTGCCCAGCCTCCCTTTTTACTGAAATAAGTGACAGCCAATTAAACAAATTGCCTTCAGCCCAGGAGCGGGGCTGGGGCACGGCGGAGGCTCCACGGCTGCTGCCGCTCCTGGAGGAAGTCAAACCCAAGGAATCCGGAGTCAGGGAACCTTGGCAAGCAGCGCTCTCCAGGCTTTGCTTCAGTGCTGTCCCGTGGGAAAAGGGAAGCCTTGGGGTTTATTTTTTATCCTTTTCTATCCCTTCTTTTATTTTCCGAGGCTAAGCCGTTGGAGCGGATGCGCTATCCCAGAAATCCGATTCATTTTCCAGCGACGAGTTTGCTTTTGAAACACAGACACAAGACAGATCTCTTTTATTTAWTTTTTTTATTTTTTTCTCTCCCTCTCTCTCCCCCAAGGACAAGTGAAAYGTCCCTGCCTTCACTTGCACCTGGTTGTTATTGTTGGCTGGCACAGCCTTCCGTGCAAGCGGCTCCTGGGAACGGGTTTTCCAGAGGAACTGTGGATCCCGGGAAGTGTCCAAGGCCGGGACGGACACTGGGATGCTGGAAGGTGTCCCTGCCCATGGCAGGGGGTTGGAAAATCATGGTCTTTAACCATTCCAACCCAAGCCATTCCATGATTTCCCACTCCTCCTCAGGACAGGGAAGCGGTTCCTGCGTCCCTGGGGCCCCGCCAGGAGCGCACCGGGSACAGACCTCACCGAGGGGGACAGGAAGAGGCAGCCCCAGCCCGGCTGSAGTTTTTATTGTTGCAGGCTGCTCCTGTCCCGGCCACATCCGAGCGCGGGTGCCAAATTTGTCATTCCTGATATAAACCGAGGTGCTAAAAATAAACAAGGCAGCTCCGGGGGGGGGGAAGAACTCACACTGTGGCTGCCGGGGCAGCCAAAAACCTCTCTCTCTTCCCGTGGCACCATCACCGGGACTGAACCGGGATAAATCATCACCCCAAACTGAGATAAACCACTCCAAACCAGGATAAACCACCCCGAACCGGGATAAATCATCCCCAAACCAGGATAAACCACTCCAAACCGGGATAAACCACCCCGAACTGGGATAAACCACCCCGAACTGGGATAAACCACCCCAAACCGGAATAAATCATCACCCCAAACTGGGATAAACCACTCCAAACCGGGATAAACCACCCCAAACAGGGATAAACCACCCTGAACTGGGATAAATCACCCCAAACCAGGATAAATCACCCCGAACTGGGATAAACCACCCCAAACCGGGATAAAGCACCCCAAACTGGGATAAACCACCCCAAACCGGGATAAATCACCCCAAACCGGGATAAATCACCCCAAACCGGGTTAAGTCACCGCTCCCTCCCCGCGCAGCCACCTCGGAGTGTGCGCAATAACCTCGGCCTCCCCGGGGTGCCGTGAGCTTTAATTGCTTGCAGACGGCCCCGAGCTCCTCCAAGATCTGCGGAAGAGCAAAAAGGAATATTAATGCCCCGGCCCAGCACACACATTTCCCATCGTTATCCATCCTGCCCGGCTGGACCGGTTCCCAGCATTTTGCTCCGACGATTTTGCCTCGTTTAATCCATTTTAATTACCTCGCGCTGATTGCTTTTGCCCTTTGTTTAAAACATTTCAGATTCTTAATTGCAGCCCTGGCTTCTCCCATCAGTTGTTGTCGGGGCTGGTTCTTATCAGCCGGGCTGGGTTTGTTTTCCAGGCTCTCGGGGACTGGGGAGCCAGGCACCGGTGGGATGGGGAGGGAGGCACTGAAACCCCACTCCGGGTCATGTTTATTTGTTTGCTTTCCCGGTGCAGGAACTGGGCAGGTTTTCACGGCTTCTCCAGGAAAGGGGCCACCCATTCTGTGGTCTGCACTCTGCTAACAGATCGTTTCAGGCCTGAAAGTAAACAGGCGATTTCGGGCTGCCTCCCGTGGTAAATGAGCGGTTCCCGGGGCTTTTTTTGGGGGCGGCCGCAGCAGTGAAGCAGCCCGAGACCTCGCCTGAACCTTGCAGGGTTCAGCCCGAGGTGGGTTCTGGGATGCTCCAAAGCCCAGGCTCAGAAGGAAGGAGCCCAGATTCCAGCAGGAACCCAAACTCCACTCAGAATCAGCACCAAAAAGCAGCTCGAAAGGTGAGGAKGGAAATATCAACCCAGTCACCCCCAGTAAGGCAGGTGGACACACGCAGAGCCCAGACTGGGCACCCACAGCCCAAACTGGGCACCCACAGACGGTGACAGCCCCGTGCCAGGCGTGCGCCCACGGCTCCTGGCTGGGTGTGGCACTCCCAGGCACCGAGCCACGTGTCCCTGTGCCTTGGGGACGGCCGTGCCAGGCCCACCCTGCATCCCTGGGCCACCAGGAGAACCCACAGCGGGTCAGGACACGCAGGGATGCTGTCAYAGCATCCCGAAGTGGATGGGACATAAAGGCCGCCCCAGGGGGAATCAGGGATGTCTGAGCGGAGCCTAAACCCACCTCAGGCACTTTCTGAGCCGCCTTTCCCATGGCTGAGGAGCGTGGGGCACTTTGTCCTTTGCGCCGTGCCACCCTCGGCCTCCCCGCCTGGCTCTGCCCCAGCTCCTGCCCTTCCTCCGCTGCCTCTCCCTTGCGCTCCCTCCTCACCCTCTGTGCCCCCAGCTCCAGCCCTGACTCTCCCCGCGCCCCAGCTGCCACCCTGGGTTTATTCTGTCACCTTTGGGGCTCCTTCCCCGGCGTGCCCAAGGCGGGGCGGGCACCTGGCACACGCCAAGGTGCCACCGCGGCTCCATCCGTGCGGATGAATGAATTCCCTGCCTTTCCCTCCCCACCTTTCCCTCCCCACCTCCTCCCCGGCTCGGCTGATGTTGTCCCCTCCCCGGCGGGCGTGCCGCGGTGCCCGGGGGCGCGGTGACTCGGCTGAGCCCCCCGAGGAGCCGGGTCCCATCACAGTCATCGGCACTTGCTTCCTCCAGCGGGGTTTTCGCTCCTCGCTGGGGATGGGCGTGCGGGGAACGCAGCGGTTCTGCCTCGCGTTTAACGATCCGCTGACAGCCAAGATCGAGTAGGCAGAAATCTCAATTCTGGATTCTCTCCAGGCTTTTTTCTGGGTTTTTTTTTAATATTTTTTTTTTTTAAATCCACGGGAGCCCAAAGCCTTTCAGCATTTGGGAAAGCAGCAACAGGAAACGAGGCAGGGGGAGTTTTAGGAGCTGTTGAGATGGCTGCGGTGTTTTACATTCCCAGAACTCAGCAGGCAGGCAGCTGCCTGGCCCATTAATCCTCCCCGAGCTCCCCTCCTGCCCCACAAACACATTCCCGATGTGCCCGCGGAACACGCGAGGCACGATCCCGTCCCGCACATGGAAAACGGGGAAGCACCGGCGGCCGGGGCGCATCCCGGACCCGCTGTGCCGCCTGCCACGGGCTCGGGTGAAGCCAGAGCGGCTCCAGGGCTCCCAGCTCCCAGCTGGATTCCCCGTGGCAGCGGGCTGGGGGGAACAGCTTGGAGGGAGAGGCGGATTTTTCCGCAGGAAGGCTGAGGAAAGCCTCCCCGGCGGGGCTGCGCTCAGCTGGATGCGCTGCCGCATCCGTGTTTTCCTTCCTCCTTGGCCCAGCTGCCGGAGCTGCTCTCCAGACCCGCCCCGAGCACTCTCGGGGCTGTCTCCCTGCCCCGTGCGAAAGCTGGGAGCATCCCACGTCTCCAGGAAAGTTCTGGAGCTCAGGACCCCTCCAGAGGCCATCTGGACGGAGGAGCAGCAGCCAGGGGAGCTGCTCCAGCTCCAGCTCCGGGGAAGTTCCTCTGGGGTCAGGGTCAGGCCCCATCAGCGGGGCTGTGTGAAGGAAGCCACGGCATTAATTAGAGGAGCTGTGTGGCTGCCGGAGCGTGCCGGGAGCACAGCCCCGGCCCTGGAACCTCGCAGCAGGCTCGGCTGGAAAAGCCTTGGCATCCAGAGGTGGCCACTGCAGCCTGGCACGGGCTCAGCAGAAAATCCCCGCCGGCTGCTCCCTCCCTACCTGCTGAAGGAAATCTGGCCAGGAGAAAAAGCCAAAACCTCCTCCCTTTTCCACGCTCCCGTCCCATGCCGGCCCCCGCCTCCCCCACCGCGCCAGGGAGCGAGGCAGAGGCCAGAATTCCTCCCCCAAAACGCAGCTGGAGAGCAGCCACGGAGCCGCACACAAAGGGGAAGAGGAGGCTAAAACAAACAGGCACGCACAGGGCGCGCACACRCACGGACACACACGCGGGGTGCCGGGGGGATGGAGCGGGGGGAGAAGCGGTGGGAGGGTGGCTGGGTGGTGAGGAAAAATTTCATGCTGGCCTCTTTAAAGGTGTGTTATTTGTTCAAGGCTGTCCAAACATTTGCGGAGCGCTGGCAGGCCCGGAATGTGTGCGAGAGCTCCGGCAGCGTGGCTGAGGCGTGGGAAAGCTCTGCTCTCCTCAACCTTTACAGGCTTGTTCCCCCTCAGGCAGGGATTCAATAAAACCYGAGCCAGAGATTTATTGAGCTGATAATGACAGCTCCAGTCAGCAGGCAGACACCAGCAGGGCCCGTGAGAGGGGGAGAGGGACTCCCAAGTCGCTGAGGAGGGAGCGGAGATCCCAGACCCTTTCTGGGATGGGGCTCGGGGTGGGCTGGGGGCTGCACCTCGTTTATCCCAAATGGTTGAGGAGGGATCAGAGATCCCAGCACCGTCCCAGGACAGGGCTGGGGGCTGCACCTCGGCTCCCAGCAAGGGGCAGAGCCAGATCCCAGCCCCTGTCACCCTGCCAGGTGGGCAGAGGCCGTTCCTGGCAGCTGTTCCTGCAGCACTCCCGGCTGTGGGAATCGCTGCTGTCCTCGCCCCCGGCCCGGCGGGGTCAGGGCTGTGCCGTGGGCCGGGCTGGGCGCCTGCCCGGGGGTCACCGTGTCCTGGCCGGGCTCCGGGGGCTGTGCCCCGCTGGCCCCGGGCCACCTGCACGAGTTGCTTCACCTCCCGCTCTGCCGCCGCCCCGGCACCGCCGAGCCCCGGCTGATTCCCCTTCCCGGCAAAGGCTGAGCTGAGAGGGGCAGCGAAGGCTCCCAGCCCGAGCTGCTCCCGGTGCTGGAGGCGCTGGAGGGGCTGGGAGAAGCTCTGCTCCTCCTGGGCAGGCTGGGCAGGGTTTTACACCGGTCTGGGTCACACAGCCCAGCCTGGGCTGCTCAGGGACACAGAAAACGCCCCGGGACAGAGCCTCTTGTCCCACCCAGGCCACTGAGCCGCCACCGCTGCCTCCCCTGCTGCGGCCAGAGGCACCTGGTGATCCTGGAGGTCTTTTCCAGCCTTCAGGATTCTTCAGCACTACGCTGGCAGATGAAAGCAGAGGAAGCCCAGCAGTCCCCGTCCCCTCCCTGCTGCTTTCTGGCCGCTCTGGAGTTAAACCCCACAAACGCACCTGTGGTTATCAATCCCTTTTCCCAGTGGGAAACGCTTGAGATAGAAGGGAAGTGACTCACGCTGCAGCAGGGCCAGGAACCAACCTCGCTGACCCCCTGCCCGCGATAACCCCGGGCTTTGTGTGCCTGCAAACAGCCCTGGCATCCGTGCATGGCACTGAAACCCCCTCCCGGCAGCCCTGGGTGGCTCCACACCGATTTTCCTGCGCTGCAAAGCCATTCCACGGCCCCTTCATGCGTTATCTCGGGATGGGGTTGGGGGGGAATTTCTGCTGTTTTAACAGAAAAGCTCCAAGGAAAATCCTTCCTGAGGTAAATTCCAGCCCTGCCAGGGACACGGAGGCAGCTCTGAGCCTTGGCACGGGGTGGCTGGAGGCAGCAGAGGCGCAGAGCAGCGTGGCCAGGGAGCAGAGCTGGATGAAAGGGCCCTGGCCTCGCCTCTCTCATTTAATTATTCCCGTCTGCGCTCTCTCTGGCACCGGGAACTTGGCAGCTCCCCGCCTGCACGAACGGGGAGTTTTCTCCAGAGTGAGAGCGCTCTGCAGGGCTGGAGGGGCTGGCTTCAGCCTCACACCCCGAGCTGCCAGGCTCTCCCCAGCCCTGGGTTAAATCCCAGCAGGATCCGATGCTCCTCCGTGCGCCTGGCGCGGGGAGGGCGTGCTGGGGGCGCTGGGGCTCTGCGGGGCCCTCGTGGATCCAGCAGCCCTCTGCAATTTGGCTGTCAGCAGCCAGGGCAGCTGGTTCTATAATAAACACCCGGGGATAGGTTTTCAAAGAGCTGCCTGCCTCGGGTGGGTGTGATTTGTAACAGAGAGCAAATTCGAGTGTCTGGAGCGCTGCCTCCCCTGCCTCGCGCTTGGCTCCAGCGTTTGGGCTCGGGATGCGGCAGGAGCTGCTCCTCCAGTGGTTCCAGCCCTGGCTGTGCTGTTTGGTGTCTTCAGGGCTGCACTTCCAGGTGATTTCCCAGCTGGATCTTTGCTTTTAGATGGGAACAATCCCAGTTTTAGCCTTCAYCCCCTCCCCTGAGCCCCAGGATTCATGCTGTGCAGCAGCCGTGGGTTTGCCTGCGATTAGGGGCACATTTTGTCCTGCCCTGCTCCTGCCTGGCCCCTGAGAGCCCCCCAGCCTCGCTTCATTTGGGGGAGCAGCCTCTCCATCTTCTCCAACCTCTCCATCCTCTCCAAAGGGCTCTGGCTCTGCCTCTCTGCCTGTGGCACCCTCAGCTCTTGGGTGCTGGTTCAGTGAGGTGCCTCTGATCCCCAAAAAAAGGGCAAGGCAGGCAGGATTCCAGCTGCTGGGCAATCCCACAGGAGCCTGGGATGTATTCCAGCCACTCCAGCTTGCAGGGGAACAGGGATGCCAACCCTGAATTCACTGGGAATGTGCAGAGTTGCTCTGCACTGGAGGAGTTTGAGGAGAGACACAAAGATTGCCCATTCCCACCCAGATTTGCCCATTCCCACCCAGATTCCCCATGGAGAAGGGAAGGGGTTTGGATAGAGCAAGAAGAGCTGGTCTGGGTCTGCAGGGTGAGAACACCCAGCAAGTGGCACTGAGCAGGGGACGGCAGCGGGGACAGGACCCGCGAGTGGGACCCACACCGTGCATGTCCCCCCACTCCCGGCAGGGGAAGGGGCAGGAGCAGCTCAGAGTCCTCTCCTTTGTCCTTTTCTTCCTGCCTGGATCCTGATCCGGACCCCCGCCCTGCTCCAGCCCACCCAGCTCACATCCCAYGGCTGCTGCCCAGGCCCAGGGCACCCTGTCCAGCTGCTGCCCYGAGCCAGGAGCTCTTTCAGGGCTAGGCTTTGCCCGAGGAGAGCTCCCAGCTGTGTCCCAGAGCGTTCCAGGGCTGGCTGAGCCCACGTGCGCGGCGGCTGCTGGGCCACAGAGCCCCCTTTGATTCCCAGCAGAGCCACCAGGAGCTGCCCTGTGCCCCTCTGCCCCCGTCCCCAAACCCTGCCTGGCACGGGCGTCCCTCCCCAGCGGGGCAGCCCCYCCCTGGGTGGCAGGTATGGGATCAATCTGGCGCTCCGGGGGAACCCACAGCRCGATCCCACACGTGTGCTCCGGCACGCAGCCCTTCCCGAGGCGCTGCCGGGTCCCCGGCAGCTGTTCCACATCTCCTCCCTCCTTTTCCAGGCTCTGCAGCCTCGCTCCGTCCCCTGCCAGATGTTCCCGCTCCCCCCACCCGCCACCGGCGTGAGACGGGGCCGGTTTGGAGCCGCTTCGGGATGGGAGGTGTGGAAACAGGGCCTTATCAGCTCCTTCTCCCTGGGCAACGCGCTGCCCTGTCCCTTATCAGCAGCAGCCTCCCGGCACGGAGGTGGCTTCTCCCTGGAGCAGGGAGCAGAATCCGGCCGCTGCCGGCGGTCTGTCCCCGTGGAGCCGGGCAGGGACACGTAGGCAGGCTGGCAGCCAGGGCAGGGGCAGCCCTGCGTGGGAGAGGAGCTGTGCCGCAGCTGAGGAGCCCGGGCGGGTGGCCCTGGCCCTCGCTGGGGACAAAGCTGTCCTTGTGCTGCTGGTGGGAACGGGCTGTCCCAGGGCAGGGACACACAGGGACGCTGTGACGGGAGCCGCGAGCGCCGCCCGAGCCGTTTAAAGCACCCAGGATTTACCCACTGAGGAAATCTGCTCGAAAAAACTCAGCTGAGAGCGCCGATTCCCCCCGGGGCTCGGCCTGGAAATGCTGCAGAAAAAGCACAAACGCCCCCAGGGTTCTGCCTGGGGCTGTGGAGGGCTCACGGGGAGCCTCCTGCAGCCCCACTTCTCCTCCACCTTCCCTGTCCCCTCCTGCTCCTTCCGGGACACCCTTGCAGCCAAAATGAGGGGATCTGGCTGCAGGGACAGCTGAGGAGTCTCAGGATTCCAGGATCTCTGGGTTTTTGTGGAATCACAGGGTGGTCTGGGTCGGAAGTGAGCTTTAAATTCATCCCATTCCACCCCACAGACACCTTCCACCATCCCAGGCTGCTCCAGCCTGGCCTGGGGCACTCCCAGGGATGGGGCAGCCGCAGCTTCCCTGGGAAATCCATTCCGGGGCCTCCCCACCCTCACAGGGAAGGATTTCATCCCAAAATCCCACCTAACCCTGCCCTCTGGGGGCGATTCGGGTGATTCGGGGGCGAGGTTCAACTCCAGGACATCCGCAGGTGACAGAGGAGCCAGACGTGGCCTCCCGAGGGAAAACCGGGAGCAGGAGAGGTGAGCCTGACTCCGAGGCATCCACCCAAGGGCTGGGCGCTGCAATTAGCGGGCGGTGCTAATTCCCTGTAATCAGCCGTGCCACGAGGCCGGGCCCCAAAGGGTTCACCGGGGGTGGCGGTGACACCCAGGGCCGTGTCTGTCGCCACCTCCGGGTGCTGTCACAGCTCCCCACACCGGGCACAGCTCCAGCCCTGCCACCCCCCGCCAGCCCGGCAGCTCCAGGGAATTCGCAGGGATGGATGGATGGATGGATGGATGGATGGATGGATGGATGGATGGATGGATGGATGGATGGAGCAGCCTGCTCTGCACAGAGCCCCTGCTCCAGGGGCGCGAGGACCTGCTTGGCTTCGGGGAATCAGGGAATGAGGCTGGAAAAGACCYCCAGGATCATCGGATACCCCCATGGCCACTGAAGCAGCTGGTGGAGAGCCACATCCGCTCGTTTTGGGGGCATTCCCAGGGATGGAGGCCCCACCACTTCCCTGGAATGCTGTCCCAGTGCTTGCCCCTTGCTGTGGGGCCGGCCCGGGGCCAGGGCTGTGCCTGGGTGAGCGCAGAGGGCCGGCGCTGAGCGGGAAGGGGAAGGTTCGCGGTGTTCCCTGCGACTTTTTGCAGGAGGAAACATTTCATGGAGTGCTCRAATCGAGGTCAGGACGGAGCTGAACCCCGGGTGACCACACAGGCTCTGGAAAACCCCGCAGGAACGCCCCGGTTCATCCCAACCACCCCGCACCGCTCCTCCTGCTGCTCCAGAACCCCCAGCCCCAGCGCCCTCCCGGGCCCGGCTCCGCTCCGGGGCTCGGGATGGGGAAGTGGGCAGGGGAAGCAGCAGGGAGAGGCAGGGCTCAGCCCCGTGGCCACGGCCCCGTGCCGTGGTGGCCGTTTCCGTGTCAGGGAGGTCGTGCCCGGAGAAGGGGAAGCCCTGCACGCTCCTGCCCTGCCCCACGCTGCCTCCGCCTGACCTCCTCGCCCGTCTGGGTGCGTGTGGGGCGTTGCCTTTGGCACYCAGGAGGGTGTTTACGCTTTTCCACGCAGGATAACACCGCAGGAGAGGAATCTGGGTTGGGGGGAAAAAAAGGGAAAAAAAATGGAGGAGGGACGGAAAGGGCAAACCCCAAACTGCAGCTGGAAAAACAGTGCGAGTTCCAGGGTGGCCAAGATCAACAGCAAGGACAGGCTGCTGCTCTCTGAGGGGGATGGGGATGGGGTTGGCTGTCCCCGTTCTAATTTGGGATGAAAATAGTGCCAGGAGGAGGGTGATGGGTGCGTGGCCCTCAGGACACTTCGCTCTGGGGCTATGGGGATGCTTCTGGAGTCCTTGCAGAGAGCTGGGAGACACGGGCAGAGCTCCTGAAGGGGTTAAACTCCAAATTCCTTCTGTTCCCTCAGTGTGAGAGCAGCAAAAAGCCTTTGGAAGACGGGACCATCCCACGGGGGCTGGGGGCTGTCCCCCAGCGCTGTCCCAGAGCCCAGACCCGGCCRGGGGTGGCACGGGGGGTGCTCTGGATGCTGCTCCCACCCCTCGCAGCCTTTCACAGCTCATTTGTGGTTCCGGGAAGGACTTCTGGGGCACCGGTGCTGCAAGAGGGAGGGGAGGCTTTTTTTTGGGGGGGGTGCTGTCAGTTTTCCTTAACTCCTCGAGCGGTGTCACCCTGATGGAGAGAGGAATCACCGGTCCTTCCCCCTGCCCTGTCTCTGTCAATTGTCTCCAGGACTTCCCTCTCTCTCCCACCTTTCCAGTCCAGCTCYTTTTTCACTCTCGGTTGCCTTATTGGCATGACACGGTCGGCGAGCATTGCCAAAGTTAATTTATCAAGTGGCCCTCCCCGGAGCCGGCTCTGCTCGGCACAATTGCTCCCCAAAGGCTCCCGGGCGCTCCGGCCACGGCTGAGCGCTGGGGTTTAATGTCCTCATTAAACACCGATGAGTGACCGCCCCACCCCTCGGTGGTGGCAGCCCGGTGGTGGCAGAGCCCCAGGGAAGCGCTGGGAGCTTTGTTGGGATTGCAGGCACCCATCCAGAACGAGGAAAATCCCCGGCCCGCAGAGCTGGGACAAGGCAGACACAGAAACGATGATTCCTCTCCTTTTCCTGGCGTGCGGGGAGCTCAGGGAATTGCCCAGCYGGCTCCAGAGCTCGGGATTAAACCCCCTCCTCTCCAGGGACTAAACCGCAAAACCGGTTCTCCTGCCAAGATGTAAATCCCGGCTCTGCCGGGCCTTCCCATGGAATTTGCTCCACTGAGGATGCCCCGGGGTCTTGCAGGACTCAGAGCAGGTCTGTCCCTGGTGGGGCAGTTCCTCCTCTGCTTCCAGAGGGGTGTAACTGGTGGGTGTTGGGGGTGTAACTGGTGAAACTGGAGAGGAGCTGTTCGCAGGGGCACGAGGTGACAGGACAAGGGGGAATGGTCAGAGTTTAGATGGGATATTGGGAAGGAATTCCTCCCTGGGAGGGTGGGGAGGCCCTGGCACAGGTTATTCCATGGATTCCCCATCCCTGGAAGTGTCCAAGGCCAGGTTGGAGCAAGCTGGGACAGTGGGAGGTGTCCCTGCCCACAGCAGGGGGTGGGAAAAGATGGGATTTAAGGTCCCATCCACGATTCCCTGATCCACGTCAGCCCCAGAGCTGCTGCGCTTCTGCCCCAGCTGCTCACCCTGCAAACCCCCCGGGGACTTTGGGATCGTGGCAGAGGAGAGCCCCACGCGTGCTGACAGCACCTGAATTCTGCCCTCCCGACACCTCCCGGGCAGGGCAGGGCAGGGCAGGGCTGGCATCCACACCCAAATTCCCCCACCGGGAGCCCAATCCCCCGACTGCTCTGCTCTCAGCCCCGGCAGCACGGGCAGGGMGGGTTGTTTGAGCGCAGCTCAGATGGCAGCTGAGCCGGGCTCTGTGACAGAGCCGGTGCCGCGGGGACAGCGCTGATGGGCAGCAGTGCCGCGGCTCAGCTGGTGCGCGGTGACACCGAGAGCTCCGGGACTCGCTCACGTCTCCTTCAGACTCATCCCAGCCCTTCCGACTCATCCCAGCCCTTCAGACTCATCCCAGCCCTTCCGACTCATCCCAGCCCTTCAGACTCATCCCAGCCCCTCACACACGTTCCTTGCACCCGGCCTGAGCAGCTGAAGGACCAGAGGTGACTCACGAGGCTCAGGGAGGATCCTCTGCTCCCAGTCCTGCTGGCAGCCCTTTGCCTGGGCTTTTCCCGCAGCCTGATCCAGTTTTTAGCTGCTGGATCCTGAGCCGCGGGTCGGATCTACCTAAGAAAGGCACAGCCCCGCCAAAACCCCACAGGGTAAAGCTCTGAGCATGACCCCTCTCCTCTCTTCTTCCCCTTCTAACTCCTAGAAAATCACGTTTTCCCTGTTARTTTTGGGGCTGGGCACACCAGGTTTGCGCACACTCGGAGTCCTGCACGTGCACGCTGCACCCAGGTCACCTTTCCATGGCGCAGAGAGGATCCCAGCTGGGATCAGCCGTGCCCGTGGCCTCACATCCTCCCCGCTCCTTCCCAGACCTYGGGATGTTCAGAGATACGCCCGCAAAACAAAGCGGCGGCCTCGTGAAGAAAAACCTCCCATGGAGGCACTTGAGGGAAGATTTCCCCRTCCCCGCGCCGGGAGACAATGGTGGGAAGGAAGTGGGAGTCATCCTCCGCATTGTTCCCAGGTTCAGCAGCTCCTGGGGATTCGCACCTCGGCAGCKGGCGGGGAAAGGGCTTTGTGCGCCCGTGCGGGGCTGTGCTCGCTGCCGAGCTGCTCTCCGAAGGGCTTCTGCTCTCTGCTGCAGCCCAGCCCGCGGATCTGCGCTGGGAGGAGCGCCGGGAATGGCTCCGGGCAGCACAGAAAGGCCGGGATTTCTTGGGGGTGCTCCAGGGGTTGGGGGAGCGACGAGCCCTGCACCGCCTGCGCCTGCCCGCGTCAGAAGGAGCCGGCAGGAGGGTGTTTTTCCCCAGAACCTGTTTTCCAGATCCCCTGGCATCCTTCCACGGCTCTCGCCGCCTGCGTCATCCTTTTACGAGGCTGCCTCGTTCCCCGGGAGCCCCTTCCCCTCCCCTCTCCCTCTCAGCGCTGAGATTTTATTTATTTGTTTATAACACTTCTCCTGTCCCCAGGACGCCTTTCATCCTGGAAACACGGAGCCGTTTCGGTGACAGGAGGGAAGGGACGGCCTGGGGACACCGGGAATAGCTGTCACTCCTTGGCGTCCCTTGGGGATGCTCCAGAGGCTGATCCCGGTGGGACTGAGCTCTGCAGGAGCAGGGACAGCGTCTCCCAAGGGCATAGAGCACCCGGCCTGGCCACCCTCACGCTGCGGGTGTTGCCTCCAGACACCAACTGCGGCCCCTGGCTCCTCTTTAAAGGGATTTTTGGTCGAGGATGGAGCATTAGTGGGGGAGGCCCTGCTACTCCTTTGAGAGGGGGCCATGGGCTGGGGATGTCACCCATTACCCCAGGTTGGTCCAAACCCCATCCAGCCTGGCCTGGAACACTTCCAGGGATGGGGCAGCCACAAGAATCCCGGAGAAAAGCCCAGGAAAAGCTGCCGAGGAGGGGCAGAGGAGCCCAGGTCCGGCTGTCACCCCTGCGGTGGCAGCGGCGAGGGCACGGTGGGACTTCGCACTCAGCACCGCCGCTTCCAGGGGAGCTTCCAGCGCCCAGCGCGGGATGGGGGGAGCCGAACCTCCCAGCCTGGCCAGTGTCAACAGCAATTAGCGGTTCACACCCGGCCGGAGAGGGGGATAAACACTCCCGAGTGAGCCGGCAGTGCCGGGGAAGGAGTGCCAGACAGGGAGGAGGGGAGCCCGCGGGACAGCGCCTGCGAACGCCACTGCCGATTTCCCCCTTTTTCGGCTTGGTGGGACAGATGCTCCTCCATCCCGGACATTTTCCTGTCTCCCTCTCGCTGCTTTGCGGCTCCTGGCTGCGGGGGAGGCCCAGGCCTTGGTGTTTGGTGCCCCGAGGGGCTGCAGAGGGGAGGGGATGAGGATGGAGCTAAACCGGTGCTGAAGGACGGGGATCACAGCATTGATAGCCGGAAAAGACCTTTCTGATCATCAGGCCCAGCCATTCACCCAGCACTAAACCCCATCAGGCAGGGCCTTGTGCAGAAAACACCTTCGTTTTTCCATGCTGGGAACGTGGAACAGGTACAGCTGCGGCAGCCTGAGAGGAGCTGAATGCACGCATTGTCGCTGAGCCAATTTCCCGTCCTCCTTCTCAGGGAGCTGACGCAAATTTGGCTTTCAGACTTCTCCTGTTCCTCCTGACGGTGCCCAGGAACCGTGGCTGGCTCGCTCCTGCTTGGCTCTTGCTGGTGAAAAAAACAAAAAAATAGGTGCTGAGCACTGGGGGAGGTGGGATTTAGGATTCCGCAGCGTTTTTCCTGCTGGAGCCCCGCGGTGCGGTTGGAAAGCAGCGCTGAGGAGCTGCCACCACGCCAGGTCTGGAATTAAATATTAAACCTCTCTTCCTTGCAGCCTCCACAGTGGCACTGCTAATGACATTTCCTGCTGGCACTGATGGATCCGAGCCCTGCCGTGCCAGATGCTGCCACGGGAGCGAGGCCCTGCCATCCAGCTGGACAAACCGGGCAGCGAGATGAAGATTGATTCCTYGTTCCAGCACCGAGGAGCAGAGGCCCAGCAAAGCTGAAATGATGATGTCAGTGCCTGAGTGAGCAGATCTCTCAGGAGGAGAGGGTCTGGCTGACTCCATCCCGAATCCAGCCTCGGGAGCTCCCAGGGAGGGCTGGAGCAGGCTGGTTTCCCTCTCAGCAAGAGACAAAGGCTGCCTGGGCTCAGCTCCTGCCCCGGGCTGGGCTGTGGGGCGAGCAGAGAGAGGCTGCAGCCCCTGGAGCTCCGGGGTCGGGCTGTGCTCTGCCGGCCCCAGCTCAGTGAATGTCCCTCCCGAAATCAGCCCTGCCCAGCTCCTGGAGCCCGAGGCAGCGCTGCCCCTCCTCTCCCTCAGCCCTGAGCTGCTCAGGGCTGCCCGAGCATCGCACAAAGACGCTTTGTGGGCATGAGGAGAAGGCAGGCGGGCTCTTTGTGAGCCTGGCAGCAACGAGTGCTGCCTGCCCTGCTCCCCTGGCTGCCCATCCGTGCCTGCCCTGCTCCCTATCCCTTCCTGCCCTTCTCCCCTGGCACCTCATCCATGCTTGCCCTGCTCCCCATCCCTTCCTGCCTTCCTTCCCTGGCTCCCCAGCCCTGCCTGCCCTGCTCCCCTGCTCCCCAAACCTCCTCCCCTGCTTCTCCAGCCCTTCCTGCCCTACTCTCCAAACCTCCTCCCCCGCTCCCCATCCCTGCCCAGCCCCTGCGCTGCTCCTCACATGCGCTCGCACGCTCAGGGATGCGCTGCTGCTGCTGCTGCTGCTGCTGCTGCTGCGGAGGGGGAGCTCCCCAAAGCGGGGATGTGCTCCTGCTCCAAAGCCCGGCAGCTCCCCGGGCAGCCGCTAATCCCACCCCGAGCAGCTCCTGGGGAACGGGAAGGAGCCGCCGGAGAATCCCCGCTGGCCGGTGGATCCCAGTGCCCAGACTGGCACTGCCCGCCGGCCTCGCCAGGAGTGACAAACTGCAGGCAGGCTCCCYGGCAGATGTGTTCCCGTCAGTTTCGGGGCTGTTCCTGCGAGGAACAGCGCGGTCACACGGATCCCATTAGCGCTGAGTTTAACATGAACCAGAACCAGCGCAGCCACCAGCGCCGCCCTGGCACAGACACAAATCCCGAGATGAATTCAGGCCAGAGCTCTGCTGGGCCTGGCTCCAGGGCCCTGGGAGCCGGGAGGGCACGCAGGGGCCGCCTGGAAAATTTTTCCTTGGGGAGGGGGAAATCCACCCAGGGCACCTCGCTGGTGTCGCGTGGTTGTTTTTTAGTTTAGGGATGGGAACTCCCTGTGCTCTGTAATTCCATGGGTTTCACTTTCCAGATGGGAGCTCCCTGTGCTCTGTAATTCCATGGGTTTCACTTTCCGGATGGGGGCTCCCTGTGCTCCACACGTTATTTACCTTATGGAGGGGAACAACCGCGCTCCATAATCCTTGTTTTCCACTTTCGGGATGGAAACTCCCCGTGCGAGCCCCGGGGGTCCCGGGCAGGCATCACTCGCTGATGGCTTTGCAAACATCCGAGGGGGTTCAAAGAAAGCCACCAAGTGGGTTTTTCTCTCCTCTCCASCCCCCTATTCGTGCAAATCCACATGAGCACAAAACCCTCCGAGCTCCCGTGTCTGGGGCCGGGATTGCAACACCCGGGTGGTTGGGCAAGAGTCCGGCGAGCAGAGACAGGCGCCGGGCACCCTCCTGCAGGGGCACTTTGGGATGGTGACAGGTCTGACACAAGCCGCCCCTCGGGGGTGGCCCTGGCACAGCCCCGCAGAGCCACCGGAGCACTCGGGTGATTTACCGGGGTGTCAGGCAATTAACTTTCTCACACTTGCGGCCTCTAAACTCGCCCATAACTCAGAGGCGACAGACTCGGTGTTTATTTTCTGCTTTAAAGAGGAGTCGGGCGCAGCTCCCAAAGGAAAACAAGCCCTTCCCGGTTTTACAGCCGGGCTCCGGGGCGGATCGCAGGACGGAGGGAGGCGGAGGGGTTGCGAAGCTGCAGGCCGGGTCCGTGCCCGCAGGAAGCGGCATTGAGGAAGCGATTCCATCAGCACGGAGCTGGGCAGGCTTCGGATGAGTCACTCTGTTCCCTGAGTCACCGTCCCTGTCCCCACACGGACGCAGCAGGAACCGGTGACACCGATTAGAACGTGACAGGCTCGGGGCACCGGGAAACCAGGCTGTGCCCTCGAGCCCCGTGACAAGGCACATCTGCTCACCTGCCAGGGATTTTAGTACCTTTCGAAGCATTTGGGGGCAGGGATCACAACTCGTCCAGCGGGAATCCTGCATCCGTGCTCGAGGCTTTGGGTTTTGTCCTCGGGCAGCCCCGAGCTGGGACGTGCAGGTGTCCTGCTGCGCTGAGCCCCAGCACAGCCTCAGACCGCTCCATCTGCCTCCTGTTTTGATGCAAACACCTCTGCGCAGCTTCCCYGCCAGGGCAGAGCGTGCCAGGGCTGACAGATCGTGGATCTGGACAGGAATATTCCCAGCGGGAAGCAGAAGCTCTGCTCCTGCCTGGCCGTGGGCCAGGGGCTGCCCCGTGGTGGGTCTGGGGGAGGAGGAGGAGGGCTGGGCTGGGTTTGCAGCAGGTGCTGCTCAGCTCTGCCACTCTCTATTTATTTCTCCAAGCTGGCGATGCCCTGACTGCTGCCACAGGCGAGGGTTTGCATAAATCCTGTGCATGGGGACGGCCCRGATTTGCATCGTGGCCAAGGAGGGACACCAGGGACCCGAAATCTGGAACCAAAACTGGGCCTGGCTCACGAGCGAGGGTCCTGATGCTGCCGGATGAGCCAGGGAATTTGCTCAGAACATCCATATTTTGGTTGGAAGCAGGAGCACCTTCCCAGCCTGCTGCAAGCGCTCCAGCTGCTGCACGGGGATTGTTTTTTATAGCAACATCGCCAAGGCCTCAGCCTCGCTATCCCCATTTTTAGAAATGGAGAAGTCAGCAAAGGGAGGTGCTGCTGCTCGCAGAAGGTCTCCTGAGGGGCCAGCAGCACATCCCAGCTTCCCTGGAAGCCCCAGCCCCGTGGCCAGACAGTGCTGGGATCGTGCCGGGAGCAGCTCCCAGCTCCCACAGCCATTCCCGGCCCCACAGCTGCTGCTCCAGGCTGAGAGCAGAGCCCGGCTGCTCTGAAGGTTAAAAACGCTGCCCGTGGGGAGAGCAAAGTCTGCCAGTGCCTGCAGCAAACTTCTCGCCTGCAGTTATTGCTGGGGGATTAGCAAAGGTCAGGGTTTAGTGCTCCAGCCCTTCCCAGTCTCTTCCTTTACTGCAGGTCCGGGGATTTTGTTGATTTAGGCTGATCCGTAAGTGCATGGAAAAATCCCACCCAGCCTGGGGGAGCCAGGGGAGCAGAATTCCTGCAGCAGATGTCATCGTGCTGGCAGAGGGAAAACACCCCACCCCTTGGCTGCCGGAGCCTGGGTGGGAATTCTTGGGATCCTGGTGGGCAGAAAGCTCCTTATCAGCCAAGGCTGTGCCCCCCTGGCCCTGGCACCCTCCCTCTGGAAAAGCCGGATCCTGCTTCACCCTCTGCTCCTCCTGCTCCTGCCTTTTGACTCTTTTCATCTCTTTTCCCCCTCCCGCCCGTGCTCACTTTGCCCTGACGACTTTTTCTGTTGCCGTGCAGGATGTGGGAGGGATGAAAGCTGCAGATAATGAACAACCCCGGCGCTCCTCGGCGCTGCCTTCCTGGGAGAGCTCCGAGATTCCTGCTCCCTCCACCTCTGCCTCCCCCTGCAAGCKCTCTCACCCCAGTCATGTGCTGTCTGTTCCCTGACAAATCGCAGCTGGCAGCTCCTGCTCCCAAACACTCCGGGTTTGGATCCGGTTTGAGCTCAGCAGCTCCTCTGGAGACGGGGTCACTGCAGTTTATCCYCAGGAAACTCCGTTTGTGGCAGCAGCTCCTTGGTGTGGGCCTGGGAGGGCTTTGCCAAGCCTGGGTTAGGAGAGACTTCCCAGCTCCCCAGGGAGAGCAGGAATTGCTTCTCCTGCCTCTGTCCCTCCCGTTGTGTCCCTCCCAGCAGCCCTGCAGGTGGATCAGGCTCAGGGCAAGGGCTCCGGGTCTCTCCTTTGTGCTGCCTCCCCTGCTCCCCTGCCGTTGGCTCGGTTGGAAAGAAGCGCCTGGCCTGGAAAAAGAGATCCAGGAAGGCAAACTCAGGACCTGGAGAAAGAGGAGGCCTGGGACAGAAACAAATCGGGGCTGCTGCAGAAACTACCAGAGCAAACAGCAGGGAACCACAGGGAGAGGCCGAGGAGAAGCTGCAGATAAACCCTGATCCCTTCCCGAGGCTCCGGGGTGAGTCCCACGCCGGATCCATCCTGCCCAGGAGGGAGCAGCCAGGCAGGGCTGAGCTTTCTGTCTCTGTCACACCAAATCTGCACGAGCCTGCCCACAGAAACCTCTCCTGCCCTGCAGAGCCCCAGGGAACATTCCCAGTGCCGTTCCACGGTGTGGATGCCACCGGCAGCTGCAGCTGAGGCCGTGGAGCTCATCCAGCTGTGCAGCTCATCCAGCTGTGCAGCTCACCCAGCTGTGCAGCTTCTCTGTCGTTCCCGGGGCTGCCAGCTCCGCTGAGCCRTGCTGCAGAGCTCTGGTGYCATCGAGGGGAGTGTGCCACGGACAGAGAGGAGCCCCTGGCATCCCTGCAGGGTGGGGGACGCTGGGGAAGGGCCCCCGTTGCTTCGGAAACCTCCTGGATCCCAAAGCTGGATCCAGCAGCTGGGAAACAAGCAGCCCTTCACCCCGGCTTATCCCTTTGCCATGTCCCATCTCCCCAGGAGAGAGGCTGGGCCCGACTGGCTTCTCCCAGGACATTCAGCCTCTCCTCCCAGTGTTCAGCTGTGCTCCTTCCTGCTTTGGAGCTGGGGATGGACACCCAGCTCTTTGTTTTATTTTGGGGGCTCCCCTGGCTCTCTGTCCCCRTTCCCCTTCCAAGAACTGGCACCCTGTGGCTTTTTTCCCATTTGTGGCCTGCCTTCAACCCCTGTCCCAGCGTTCTGTCCCTGCACCTCCTGCCTGCCGCAGGAATTGAGCATCCCAACACTTTTTCCATCTTCCCTCCAAGCCAATATTGACCCAGGACCCCTCGGAGGTGAGGGAGAGGAGGCGAGGACATGGCTGCTCCTCAGAGGGGACAGTCCCACCGGGATTTTGTGTCCCCTGGCCGGACACAGCCCCAGGACACTTTTCCTCCTGCCCTGAGGGATGCTGAGGGAAGAGCCGGTGMTCCTTCTCCCCATCCAGTGCTGTTCCCCTGCTCCGGGAGCACACGGAGTGGAAGGGCTGGATCCTTCCAGAGCAGGAGCAGATTTCCACCTCCCAACTACGATCAATTAAGGAGCACTAATGGGTCTGGGCCCGGCCCAAGCACTGAGGCAGCAGCRGGGTCAGTGCCACACAACATCCTGTTGACATGGCTCCCGAGGGGCAATTCCGGAGGAGAAGGGGCCTTGCCGAGCTGCTCCTCGGCACAAAAACCTCAAAGAGGGCTGTGGCCTCTCCTCCTGCCTCCCCTGGCTCCATTATCCAGCGTCCTCAAGGAAAAGGTGGYGAGGGAAGAGTGGCCCTTTTCCCTCTGGCTCATCCTGGAGATCCTGGYGGGGAGGGGGCCGCGGGGGGCCGGGGGTTTGGATAACCTGCCTCATTAGTGGCTGGATGACATCATTATCTCACATTAGCCACACTCTTCCAGAGGTAATTGGGAAGCCTCTGGAATGGCCCCGTGACCTTTAATTAATGCAGCGGGGCCTTTTCCTTGCGCGGCTCCGCACTCTGCCTCGAGCAGCTGCTTCTTGTTAAGATGCCAGAGCAGGGGAGCCTTGGTCCCATGCCGGGAGTTTCTGAGCCTCTCTGCCCCGGGGGAGGAATAAAAAAGGTGCAGGAGCAGCCTCAGCTGCTGCCTGACTCGCTTCAGCCTCTTTGCGGMAGCCCCTCGCTGGCTCCAGGCGCTGTCTGGGCAATTACCCAGGAGCTGATTGTCCCAGCCAGGGCTCCTGCCCTGCCCACRGTGCCAGGAGGGCTCTTGGTCCACGGAAAAGTCGGGATGTGGAGAGGGGGATGATGGAACCAGCAGAGAGACCCAGGCCTTTCGCTCGCAAAAGGAAAAGGAAGAAATTTAGGGAGAAATTTAGGGTGGGGAGGCCCTGGCACAGGGTACCCAGATTTGCCCCATCCCTGGAAGTGTCCAAGGACAGGCCTTGGAGCAGCCTGGGATGGTGGAAGGTGTCCCTGCCCATGGTAGGGGGTGGAACCGAGCTTTTTTYCCAGCCTAAACCATTCCAGRATTCCATGATTTGTCCCAGCTCTGGGTTTTTACATTTGCTGCTCTGCCCYGGCTCCGGGAGCCCCCAGCACAGACACTGCCCGAGGCACCGGAATAGATAATCCAGAGCTGTTCTAATCCTAATTCTGCCTCAGAAACCTCTGTAAAAACCTCCGGCCTGAGGAGATCAGGACTGGCTGTGATTTTCCRTGGGGTTCTGTGCTCAAAAACGTGGAAACAAATTAAAGGAAGCTCTGTTCAGATCGGAGCTTTCCACTCCCAGGTGCGCGAAGGCGGCGGATTTCGGGATCAGGGGATGATGTCCTCAGGTCCTTGGGAGCCGTCAGCTGGCAGAGAGCTTGAGCTTTTGTGGCAGCGGCATTTGGACTCGTCAGGCCTCGGGGCTGAGCCTGATGCTGCTCTTGGCACAGCTCCTGCTGCACAGCTGGCACCGTGGCACCGTCCCTCGCTGCTGGCACAGCCACGGGGGGCTTGGAAACCCTTCCCGTGGGCACAGCGGGGTGCAGCTCCCCAGGCGTTTGGGGATTCCCACTTTAGAGCCTCGGAATTGAGAGGGTTAATGAGTGTCCTGGGCTCTGCTTTAATCCAAGCCAGGCTGGAGCTCTCCTGGAGCCGGGGCTGCGCTGGGAGAGGGGCTGAGCGTGTGCGGGGAGCTGCCGGCTCTGTTGTGTTTGCAACCTGACCTGGCCCCCGCTCTTTGAAGCTGCTGGCAGTGGGTGGGCCGGGATCAGGCCGGGATCAGGCCGGGATCAGGCCGGGATCAGCGCTGGGATCAGCTCAGGGACGGACGTGCCGGAGTTACGCCAACACAGCCGCGGTGCCCGTCCAGCCGGGAACCGGAGCTGCTGGGACAGGGGTGGGCAGTGCCGGGGTGAGGAACTCGGGACCTCCGGGCTGACGGGGCCCTGCAGATGTGGAACAGCCTGTGTTTGGGGCTGGGCGGGGAGGAGAGGCCCTTTCAACCCAAAACATCATTAATCAGCGCTCGGACAGCGAGCGGAGCTGGGGCTGCCGCTCCCGCTACCGTTGCCCTTTCCAGGCCCGCAGCCAGAGCASGGAGGGGAGAGCCTGGCCAAGCCTCAGGTCCTTCTCCCTTCCTCTGTCTCGTCCCAGAGCCTGTCCTCGCTCCTGGTGGCCAGGGTGGTGACTGTGGTGGCCACCAGTGCCTTCCATCCCAAAGCAGCCGCCGTCCCTCGCGTCGTGTTGGGTGCAGGAGAGGGAGGACAGCGAGGGGTGGCCCAGGAATGCAGCTCATGGTCCCAGGAGACCTSACTGCAGCTTCCTCACGAGGGGCAGGCACTGAGCTGGTGACGGGAACAGGACCCAGGGAAAGGCTGGAGCTGCGCCAGGGGAGGGTCAGGCTGGATTTTGGGAAAGGTTCTTCCCCCAGAGGGTGCTGGGCACTGCCCAGGCTCCCCAGGGAATGGTGACATTCCCGAGGCTGCCAGAGCTGCAGGAGCGTTTGGACATCGCTCCCAGGGACAGGCTGGGATAATTGGGGTGTCTGTGCAGGGCCGGGAGCTGGATCAATGATCCAGCTCAGGACATTCCATGATTCCACGGCTCTGAGAGCAGACCTTCACCGGGGATTTTACCAGCAGTGAGCGAATGGCTGCAGCCCTGGCTGCTCCGGTGCCACCACAGCCCCGCTGCTCTGCACACCCAAGACCGCATTTTTAGGATTCCCACAGACCCGCTGYGCAGAATTTTAACCTCAGGAGGGGAGGTTAAAAATCCCGGGAAAGCGCTGACTTCGTGGCTGTAAGTGACATCTAGTGGAAACGGCAGGGAAAGGGAGCGCACAGGTAAAACCCTGATCCTGTGGGATTCGGGGGGGAAATGGATTCCCGGGAGCTGGAACTTCAGCCCAGAGGCCTCTTTTCAGGACTTGCACAAAAAAATAAATGGAATAAATAGAAGGATAATGGAATAATAATATAGATTAATAATAGAATAATACAAGAGAATAAAGAGAATAAAGAGAATGAAGATAATAAAGAGAATAAAGAGAATGAAGAGAATGGTTTTCTCTGCCTGAGTAGAGCTCACCTCAGTGGACAGCATGGGAAGGGAGGTGGCTCGGACATGGCAGTGGTCACCTGGCCCTATAGCTGCTGTCCCCGAGCCAGGAGCACCACAGCCACCCAGGCCATGGTGTTACYGTGCTACACAGAGTCRTGGAATCACGGAATGGTTTGGGTTGGAAGGACTTCAGAGCTCACCCAGTCCCACCCCTGCCACGGCAGGGACACCTTCCACTATCCCAGGCTGCTCCAAGCCCTGTCCAGCCCCGCTTTGGACATTCCCAGGGGCAGCCACAGCTTCTCTGACCAACTCCTTTGGCTCATCCTGCCGGGATCTGCGCCTGGGGACAGCTCTGGGACAGGGGACAGTGTCCCACAGCCCCTGCCCGTCCAGCCAACGCTGGGGACTCGCAGGCCCTGTCCCCATGGACARTGCCTCCCTGCTCGCGGGTCCTGAGCCCATCCCTGTGCCTCTGAGGCRTCTCCCTGCTGTGTTTTCCCTCTCCTCRGAGCTGGCTGGCRCTGCCACCCCCGGCCCTGGCACTGCCACGCTGCCCCGGCCGGAGGGGTCCCGCCGGCAGAGCGGCTGCAGCCCGGAGCTGTTCTTGTGCGAGCGGAGCCAAAGCTTGCGGAGAAATGCGAAACCCGGCGAGACTTGGATTAGCAACCCGAAACTCCGGCCAGGAGCCGGGCTTTGGGGAGAGCTTGGCAGAGTTTCAGGCGAGTGCGGGCTGGGTTTCAAGTGAGCCGAGTGTGACCTTTGCATGAGCCCGCTGCTGGCGGCTCGGGGAGCATGGGCTGGAATTTTAACAGAGCCTGGGGAGCGAGTTTCAGGCAAAAAAAAAAAAAAAAACAACAAACCAAAACCGAAAAAAGTTAAAGGGTTTGGGCAAAACCAATGAGGAGCTCGGGTGGTTTGGGGGTGATAATTGCTGCTCACCTGCCCCCAAACCAGCAGAACCAGACGGGTGGTTCCGGCTCCGCTGCACTCGGAGTTTCACTGCAGGGTTAACCCTTTCCTCAGCACGGAGCTGTTCCTCCCAGGCTGTCCCTGCGGTAGATCCGAATTCCTGTTTTTTCCCCTGTTCCCATCCCCAGGGAGGTCTCCTGGCCGCGGGCAGGGTCGGAGCTGGACGTGAGCAGCTCAGCATTCCCCGGTCCCCGGGCGGAGCTGTCCCTGTGACAGGCTGTACCTCACAGGARTTTATGGAAAGGAGGGAATGAATCAGATCAGGGGCAGGTCACRGGGTGGGAGGGCTGGGGAGAGCACAGGACGAGTGTCCAGGGAGCAGCCAGACATGGGCAGACAAGGCCGCTGCTGTCAGTGCCCGAGGCTCAGGGATCATCCGGCTAAAACGGAAGAAAGATGAGAGAAATAATSGCAAATAAACCTCTCTGTCCCAGGCAAGCAGCAAGGGCCAAGGTTGTCTTGCTCCTGAAGCTGTGGACAGATTTCTTTTTCCATTCTGTTTTACTTTTTTCCGTTGCTTTTCCCTACAATCTCTCCCTTCCTGCCCTGACGCACAGCATGTGATGGGTGTAGATCAGGGCAGGGAGGATCTCCCTAATCAAACCCACATTTCTCTGCGTTGTCTGCCTTGTCTCACGGGGAGTTCAGCCAAACCCCCACACTCGTGATGCTTCAGCGCCGGTTCGAAAAGCTGCACGAAGGTAGGGCTTTCCCAGATGGAGTTTCCTGGGTTGGAAGGGGATTATTCCACATCGCCCTTTCCCAGAAACTGAGGTCCCTTTACAGTGGGAGCAGTGAAAGCTGAGCCAGGAGCCACAGAAGGGGTTTCTACCCCAAAGGAAGTGCCGTCCATGGCACTCCCAGTTTTCCATGCCCTTGATCCCGGCGGTTTCTCCCACGCTGTGTCCCGCCCAGGCGCGGGGGGGCCACATCTGCTGCTTTATTTCGGGCCCTTCTCTCATTACAGGTGACATTGGTTATTTATACCATGTCCTCAGTCCCACAGCCTCCATCCCGGACGTGCTGGGTGCCATCCACAGGATGGGGCCGGAGCAGCCCTGCAGCATCCCAGCAGCATCCCAGCAGCATCCCAGCAGTGTCCCAGCAGCGTCCCAGCAGCGTCCCAGCAGCGTCCCAGCAGTGTCCCAGCAGCATCCCAGCAGCTGGCACCGGAGAGCTGGAGCCAGGAATCCTGGAAAGGCACAGGAGCCAAGAAGGAAATGGGACACGGGCTGTCCGCTGCCACTAAAGGTCCTTGGCAAGGTGGCACGGTGCCCCTCTGCCACCAGTGGGGCTCAGGGACAGCGGGACGCGCCCTTGAAGGCCACGCTGGGCTTTCCTGGCCCCCCCAAAAGGACGGGAAGTGGCGGCTGAGGCGGGCGCCGTGTGGGCTTCTCCCTGGCCAGGCAGAGAAATCCTGGGCCGTCTCCTGCTCCCGGCCTTGTTCGTGTGGGACACGAACTCTCCAGAGCCACCAGGCCGCCGCTGGCCACCAGCCCCGGGCTACTGCCTCTGCCCCTTCCATGGTCCCCGCTGCGGTCTGCAGGCGGAGCTGGAAGGTTCCTCGGGCCAAACCCCGGCTCGGAGGGAAGGAAGTCGGCCGCAGCCAAGGAAAGGAAGCCAGCTGGTTTCCCTTGTGCGTCTGCGAGGCGTGTGAGGGGAGCAGGGCGTAGCCAGATCGCGAACGAGATAGGAGGGGGAGGCAGCACCTCTTTCCTCCCGTATTTTCTGGGCCGGACGCGGGAAGCGTGGCCTGGGCACTGTTTCCTTCAGCTGCTGCTGGGCTGGGCTGGGCTGGGCTGTCCTGGCTCTCTCCTCGCCGTGCAGTGCGGGACAGCAGCCACGACGGGGAGCTTCCATCCCGCCGGACGGCACACGGGGCCCTGCTGTCACCTGCCTGTGGGGACACAGCCAGGCGCTGGCCCCCGCTCCCTGCGGTGGGCAGGGGGGCTTGGCCAGCACCTGGCCCTGGGGAGGACCCTCGAGGGGGCTGCAGAGCTTGTGGGACCCCCAAGGGGGATGCAGAGCCCACGGGTGCCTCTCAGCTCTCACGGCATCCTCACCCCCGGCCGTGGCCAGCTGGGGTGTCCTGGTGGCCGAGGGGCAGTGCTGGGGTCACTCTCCCAGCCCCTGTCCTGCAGGCAGCTCCTTCAGGGCAGCTATTTCTGGCCGTGGGACGGGGAGGCTGTGTGAGGGCAGGAAGGTGGGAGGAAGGYGGGAGGAAGGCTCTGGGGCTCGTTTCTGAGGCTATTTCTGGCTCGGCTTCGTGACCTGCCAGGCCACCCTTGGCCACCGTGTCAGTGCCCCGTGCCAGGCTGCCCCTGATCCTGCAGCCCGAGGCTCCCCATAGCACGTGGCCCAGGTGGCCCAGGGTGGCGTGGGACGTGTGCCACACACCCTGCGAGGTTTGTCACAAGACCGTGATGCTGGCTCTGATCTCCTGATGTCACCCTGCAGCAGGCCGGCAATAAATGCCCTGGGAGTGCCCGAAATAGGTGAACCCTGCCCCTGAGGTGATTCTGTGTCAACCTGGAGAGGGTGACTAAGGGGAAGTGGCTCTGTGGGAAAAAGAACAGTCACTGCCACCCAGCTGTGCCCAAAGGCTGGGAGCTCTGTGGCCTGTCCCCCTTCCCTGCTGGCCACCCCACGGAGCGACCCCAGAAGGGAGCAGTGGGCACCGGGAGTGGTCCCAGTGCCCCYAGACGTGGCTGTGGCACGGTCACACATTGGCTGGCACCCTGGCATGTCCCCCACCAGATCTATATATGGGCCTGCCCTCTCGGGGCCGTGGCACCGGGATCTCAAGTGACACYGGGGAGGGAGGGGGGGTTTATTTTTAGCCCCTGAATGGATCTGAGCTGGAGCCGGGCTCCCTGCCCCCGCCGAGGGTTCGGCATCATGTTGTGCCGGGAGGGCTCTCCTGCGTGGCTCCTCGAATGGCTCCGTCCCCGCCTGGGGCTGGGGGACAGGTAGGATGGGCTTTGTCACCTCCCTGCTTCTCCTGCTGCCGGATCCCCCCGGGGCTGTGCCGCACCTCCCTCCCCAGGGCCACGGGAAGGACGGGGCTGCTGCCGTGGCTTTGCTGGAATGTCCTGTTTGCGCTGTACTTCGGGAGGCCATGGCAGGAGTGCTCAGGAGCATCGATCCCAGCCTTTAAAGTGGCAAAAGGAGTAGGAAAGGGGGGTGTGAGGTGTGATGCTGCCGTGGAGAGAACCTCAAACTCCCTGTGCAGCTGTGGGGAGAATCCCAAACCCCCTGTGCAGCCGTGGGGAGAATCCCAAAGTCCCGGTGCCACCGCGCTGGGGAGCAGAGGCAGCGGGGACTGGAGGGGGGTGGCACTGTGCCCTCTCACTGCTGGCAGGGTTGTGGTCCAGCACGGCCATCCCCATCCTGCTGAGGCTGCCAGGGGCTGGAATCTCCAGCTGGGTTTCAGCTGGACACGAGTGCRGATGAGTGAGGATGAGTGAGGGAGGAACTGGGAGGAAGGGCTGGGGGCACACACCTCGCCTCTGTCTGCCCACACYGGTGCCACCCCCTGGTCCCTGACCTGTCCCCGCTCCCCTGCTGCAGGCATGGATAACTTCGAGTACAGCATCCAGCTGAACGACCGGGAATGGGCTGAGTTCTTCCAGGCTTCCGAGGAGTGCAGCCTGGCGCCGGCCTCGCTGGCCACGGCCGAGGAGCAGTGCCTCAGTGACATTGAGCAAGGGGACGCCTCGGGACGGGACTGTCCCTGCAGCACGGCCGGGCTGACCGCGGCCAGGCCGGGCAGCGAGCCAGCGGCTGGCACGGGCAGCCCTGCCCCACGTGGGGTGGCCGGTGACACCGCCCTGCGCTGGCCGGAGCGCGGGCACCCCTCCGTACCGGAGCCGCTGTCGGGCAGCGAGGACGAAGCGGAGCTGGGCTCTGTCGGGAGGCTCCCGTGTGACAGCGACGAGCCCAGGTGCCTGCCACCCGCTGCCATGCCCAGCGCCCAGAGGAGGCAGCCGCCTCGGCCACCCGCGGCCACCCCGGCCGGGGGCACAGCCCAGGGCAGCCCCGGGCAGGACGCGGCGGCGGCGGCGGAGAAAGGAGCGGCCGGAGGCGGCCAGGCCATGGAGCCCCCCGGGACCCCCGAGCAGGGAGGGGGTGCAGGAGGGGGACAAGCCCTGGTGGCACAGCCAGGAGAGGTGGCACAGCCGGCGGTGGTGGCACAGCCGGAGGCTCCAGCAGCCTCTGCCTCGCCGGAGGGATCGGCCGGGAAGAGCCCTGCCCGCGCTGCCCCCTCGGAGCGGGGACCCGCGGGGGACCCCCCGAGCCCGTCGCCGGGGACGGTGYCCAGGGTGGCCCAGGAGGAGCAGCGGGCGGGCACGGAGCCGAGCTCGCCGGGCGGATCCCCCAGCGTGGTGAGGCCCAAGGTGCCGGCGCAGCCGAGGAAGAGCCGCAGGCAGCGCGGAGCCAGCGCCACCGAGGGGGACAGGGACCCTGCGGGGGCCGCGGCACCGGGCGCGGCGGGGGCCGGGAAGGCACCCCCGGGCTCGCCGATGTCCCCTCGGAAGGGCAGAGGGAAGGAGAAGGCCAAGGGAGCGCTGGTGAGGCTGGGCAGCGAGGAGGCTGCGGACAGCAGGCGGTCAGYGCCCGGCCCTGGCGTGGATGGCGGCGGTCCCGGGACTGCTGCCCCGAAGCAGAGGGGGAAGGAGCCGGGGGCGCAGTCCCCAGGGAAGACAAAGGCCGCCAAGCACCCAGAGGCAGGGCAGGCCGGTGGCTCGGGCGTACGTGACAGTGTCCCAGTGGTCCCTGGCGACGGAGCCGCGGCTGCTCCAGGACAGGCGTGCCAGGAGATGCCAGGGACGCCTCTGCAGCCCGGGAGCGCGGCAGCGCTCGGAGGGAATGCTGCTGAGGGGGCTGGGGGGGAGCCTGCAGCTGAGATCCTCAAGGAGCCTGCAGCCAAGATCCCTGGAATTCCTGCTGCTGAGATCTCCAGAAAACCCGCAGAGATCTCTGRAGTTCYTGCTGTTGAGATCCCTGGAATTCCTGCTGCTGAGATCCCTGGAATTCCTGCTGCTGAGATCTCCAGAAAACCCAGAGAGATCTCTGGAGTTCTTGCTGTTGAGATCCCTGGAATTCCTGCTGCCGAGATCCCTGGAATTCGTGCCACTGAGATCTCCAGAAAGCCTGCAGAAATCCCTGGAGTTCCTGCTGCTGAGACCCCCAGGAAGCCTGCAGCTGAGATTCCAAGGAAACCCTCAGAGATCCCTGAAGTTCCTGCAGCTGGGATCCCTTGGGAGCCTGCAGCTGTGATTCCCAGGAAACCTGTAGCTGAAATCCCTTGGGAGCCTGCAGCTGGGATCCCCAGGAGTCCTGCAGTGGGGATCCCTTGGGAGCCTGCAGCTGGGATCCCCAGGAGYCCTGCAGTGGAGATCCCCAGGATCCCCGCAGCTGAGATCCCCAGGATCCCTGCCATTGAGATCCCGTGCGAGCCCGCAGCTGGGATCCCCGCGATTCCTGGGGCTGGGATCCCTTGGGAAGCTGCAGCTGAGATCCCCAGGGAGATGAGCCCCCTGTGCTTTGCCGAGGGGGCCTCTGCCAAGCCCGAMTCGCTGGATGTGACCTGGCCCGAGATGTACGATTACTTGTTCTGTGATTCCCAGGAGGAGGAGGAGGAGCTGGGGGGCTGGGTGGAGGGGTGGAATTCCCCCTTGCAGAGGGAATTCTCCTGGCCCGAACTGTACGAGCACTTTTTCAACGAACCAGAAGGAAGCAGGAAAAAAGGCAAAGCTAAAGACAGGAGAAGAAAGAAGTTCAGTRGCTTGGACCGTGCTGGGCTGCAAAAGGAGGATCCCAGCCCGGCTCCAGGCGAGGACACCGTGGTTATCCCAGTCCCTGACGTGTATGGACATTTCTTCCCAGAGAGAGCCCAGAGCAGGATGGGCTGGAGAGGGATTTTCTCAATGGCTCCGGCCTCCGAGGTGAAGAAAGCTGTGGGGGCTCTGAAATCCCTGCTGCAAAGGCAAATGCAGCTGGGAGGAGGCCAAGCCTCAACATCCCAGGCCCTGGTGCCCAGAGGATCTGGAGAGAAGCTGGCCCTGGTCCCGSTGGGAGGAGCCCAGGTGTGGCCAGGAGATGCAGACACGGCCCTGGCACTGAGAGGTAAATCCTGTTGTCCCCTGCAGGGACATGTCCCAGGCTGTGTCACCCTGGCTGGCCCTTGGGATGCTCCCTCTGTCCCCTCTGGCTCTCCCTTGGGACGCTCCCTCCCTCTGTCCCCGTGCCCAGCGAGTGCTGCTGGCCAGGTCCCCCAGCACTGCAGGCATGAGCAGGTAATTTGGGATTGTAAAACCCACYCTGATGAGAAAAACACCCTCCAGAGGCCTCAGAGGTCACCTGGACACTGCCTGTTCCTGGAGGCAGGCGAGAGAAATGGGAATAAAGGGTTTCCCTGGGGTTTTTAACGAAGTGTGACACTGAGAGGGGTGACAAATGTGCCACTGTCCTTCGGGACTGCACCCGAGCCCTGGACAGACCCCTTTGACTTCACCACGGGCGCAAAAACACCTTCAGGGACGATTCCCTGGGAGCGCCGGGGATTTGCTGTCCCAGGGGGAGGGGAGGGGAGGCAGAGGAGGTGGCACAAAGCCCCCAGACCTCGTGCTCCTCTCGTGGCAGGAGCAGCAGAGGACCCCCGGGTGCTGAGCCACAAGGACATGTGCCTCGTGTTCTGCGCCTTCGCGTCCTGGGCCGTGAAGACATCTGACCTGCAGGCTCCGGATGCCTGGAAGACCAGTACGTACAGTGCCGGCCTGGAGAGGGGTGGGAAGGGCTCTGGGGGATGCTTGGCAGGGAGAAAAGCAGGGATATTTATACCTGCGGCTGCCCGTGGGGAAGTGCAGCGTTTCCCTGCTTTTCCAAAGTGCTTTCCATGCTTTCTGTCCCCTCTGCTCCTGGYTCCTGCTCACTTCCTTTGTGCTTTCCCTACCAAGTGGCTGCTGGCTGGAGCTGAGCTGTGTCCGTGGCCTTGGTCCTGCTCCCTCCAGCCCCTGGCGGGGATCAGTTTGTCAGGATTTCCTTGGGATCGGTGCTGTCAGGACCTGCTGTGAGCAGGTTTAGATTCCCTCATCCCAGCTGGAACAAAATTCCCTGGTTTTCTGATGTGCTCGGAAGGTTTAATCTTCCCCCCAAACACAGCTCGGCTGAGGCATCATCCTGCTGCTCTGAGTCCTGCAATTCCTYGGGGATCTGCGGGATCCGCTCCTCTCCAACCACAGCCCTTGGAAGCTGCTGGGAAGAGAGGAAGCTGAGGAAACACAAATTCACTGAATGCCCCCGGAGTGGGGATCGCTGGATGAGCTCAGGGCCAGCAGCATTCCCAGTTCCTGCCCTGGATGCTGCAGGCCCAGCCCTGGAGAGCCCTTCCACGGGAAGAAATGCCGGGATCAAGGCTTCCTGCTGCTTTTCCAGGCGAGGAATGTTCCCTGCTAAGGTCACCAGGAAGCTGACACCCGGGCTGGGAATAGCTCCTGAGCTAAGGCTGCTCAGTGCCATCATCACAAGCAGCTCTTGGCCTGCTCCTCCTGGGCTGCTGAGTTTGGGATGGAGGACGTGGCCCCGGGGAAGGTGTGGAAAGTGGGATACGCTCCTCGTGCCCCGGGATGGAATAACCTGGGGAGGAGGAGGAGGGAGGCAGGAGCAGTTCCACACCCCGGAGCAGCCATTCTCTCCGGGCATTTGGGCCTCTAAAAGGTTGAATTTCTCTCTTTGTGACCCTCTAACACATAAATCAAAATCCAGTCTGAATTTAAGGTGGGAAGTCCAAAGGCACGGCTTGGATTCCCGGTTTTGCTTGGGAATCAAGGGAATTTAACACCTCTTATAAACCAAATCAAAGACACTGAGTGCAAGCACAGAGCAGAGCTTGATTTGTCTATAATCCCCATCAGTTATTTCTTGTGTCCCTACATTTTTTGATTCGGGGTTTTGGATATTTTCTGCTTTTGGCTGGGACCAGAAAATCCACAGATGGGATTTTCCTTGGYGTCCTCCTGGTTTAAACAGAAACAGGAAATGAAAGTGCTGCCCTGAAGCCCTGGTGAGATTTTTCCAGTGTGTCCTTCTCATCCAAGATCAAATCTCCACCTGAACCTGTGGCTCCACCCAATCCATGAAATCCCCATCTGGATCTCTGTATCCAACAYTGCACATCACCAGTGGAGCCTTTTGAGCATTTTCCCTAAAAACAGCGATTTTTTATGGAATGGTGGTGTCTCCGTGTGCCCAAACTCCAGGGCTGGATGTGGCCAGTCAGGCTGTGGGCAGCTGGGAACGCACTGGGAACAAATTCCGCGTGGTGGGGATGAAAAGCAAAGGCAGGAGGGGACTGAGAAAGGGTGAGGAGCGACCCCGCTGTGTCCCACAGAGCAGGGGGGGCCCRGCAGTTTGGGAGAAGCACCCGGAGTCACTGTGGGAATGTGTTGGGCTCTTTTCCAGTGTTCCTGGCAAGTTTCGGCACCCTCTCGGCCATCCGCTACTTCCGACGGCAGGTCAGGGAAGGGCACCCCCGGACTTAACCCCGGCCACGCCGGAGCCGCTGCCCGAGGCCGGCGCAGGCAGAGGCTGGGACTTTGTTCTGGACACTGGGAGAAGCCCGGAGCCAGCACCGAGACTTCTCCGGCCCCATCCCCGACGGGACAGGACGGCACAGGGAGCGGGACCCTCCCGGTGGCAGGAACTGACGGTAGGACAGGACAGGGGTGGCTCTGCCCTTCCCTTGCGCGCTCGCCGYGCCGTTCCCCGGGAATGCCCGGGGTCTGCTCCAGGGCGCCGCTGGTCCCTCCTCCCCGCTGGAGTCACCTGGTGGCACGGGAAGGCGCTGAGAGAGAAAGCAGGGGAGTGCTTCATCCCGACAAAAGCTGGGATATCCGYGAAGGAGGAAAGGAGAGCTTTGGGAAGAGCTTGGCTAGGCCTGGGCTGGGCAGCAGCTCCAGGGGATGGAGGGGCCGCTCCCTGGGCAGAGCCCAGCGCTCCCATGACCGGTTTGAKCACTCCAGGAGGGCTCATCCTCTTGGATTTCATTCCAAGAAGTCCCAGCTCAGTGCAGCAGCTCTGGGATAAGGTTTCTGTCGCACGTGGCCGCCGCAGCCCTGGCATCCAGAGGCACGGATGGGTCTGTCCCTGCGGGACACCTGCTGCAGGGACACGTCCCCATCCCGCAGGGGAGGACGGGCAGGGGTCACACAGCCAGAACCGGGGGGAAAGGGCAGCCAGGGAGGGTCCTGCGGGGGATGCACAGGGTGGGAAGGGCAGCAGGGAAAGGGCTGAGCTCAGGGAAGTCTCAGGGAAGAGGACAGGAGGATGTTGGAGAGGAGGGAGGAGTGCATGGACAGGTTTGGCTGTGCCGAAGAGCAGGGAAAGGGCCTGGATATTTGATTTATTTCCTCGTGTGCCTCCCATCCCAGAGAGGCAGAGTTTGGCTGAGGGAGATGTGGGGTGGGGGGAGTGTGGAATCTGTGGGGCTGGGGAAGGGCTCGAGGGGGCCTGGAATGGAAAGTGGGGGGAAAAATGAGAAGGAAATGGTTCAGTCTCCCCCCTCTCCCCAGTGCCTCCCTCACCCTTCCAGGGCATTATCCAGGAGGATTTTCCTTCCCTCACCAGTCTGGTARCAGCACCAGTGTGGGATTGAGCACTCAGGGAGCAGACCCACCCAGGCTCTGAGGGCCATAACCAGCCCAGAGCTGCRGTGTGGAGCTGCCTGTGAGCTCTGCAGGAGCGCTGTGCTGGTGTTTGTCCTGGAAGCAGAGAGGGGAGGTTTCCTTGCTTGTGCTGAGAGTGCCACGAACCTTCAATGTGTGTAGGGGTGGGCTGGAGGCCGTGGATCACTGCTGGTAGCAGAGCACAGTGAGATGTGGGGCTGGGAGTTAGATGTGGAGATGTTAGATGCTCTGTGTGGAGCAGAGCAGGGGTGCACCCGCTGAGAGCGGTTCTGCGAGGAGGGGAGCAGATGGAACATGCTGGAAGCTTCTAATAAAAGCTCTGTCTCATTTACTACTCCTGTGTCCGTCCCTGTGTCTGTGGGGAGCCTTTAAAGGGGTTTTAAAGGAGGATAAACCAATGCCCTGTGTGTGTGTGCGTGTGTGGATCCAGAACTGCAGGAGTTTGGAGCCCTGGGGACACAGCAGGCAGGGGGATGGGGCTGTGTCCCCGTCCTTGGCTCAGYCCCCGTTCCTGCCCCCCTGAGACACGGCCTGGCTGTCACATGTCCCCAGCAGCCTGGTCCAGAGATCCCTCCTGGCTCAGGAGCCCTTGGCTCGTCCCCAGGCAGCTGCTCTGAGCAGAGCGGTGAGCGCGAGGCAGTGCCYGGCAGCACGACCTCCATCCCCTCCCTGCTCCCGGATCCCTCTGGATGCTGCATCCAGGAACTCCTGGCACTGCATCTTCAAAAAAAAAAAACCACCCAGCAGAGCTGCTCCCTGCACCGGGGGAGGCTGAAACATTCCGTGTGCTCACCCGTGAAACTCTGCCCCTGTTCTCCGTGCCGGGTGGGAGACCGGGAACAGCTGGAGGAACCGGGAATTTCACCATTCCGGGATTTCCTGGGAGGCTGTCCCAGGGATCTGAGCACAGCAGGAATTGCTGAAAGGTCCCGCCGGTGTCAGGAGRTCTGGGATGCTCTGCCACGCTCAGCTGGGCAGCAGAGCCCTTCCAGGAGAGCAGCCTGAAATTTTAATGCTTGGTTTATTCTCTGACCTTTCCAGCTCTCTCCTCTGCCTCGACAAGGCCAGCGTGATTTCTTGTCCATGGCCAAAATTCGGGATTAAACCTCGCAAATTCAATATATCCAAGGATTTCTCCCAGACAAAAGCCTCCAGGACAGAGGGATTTTGACCTCTTGTGGGCAGCCAGGACACCCCCAAAATCGCAGAGACCTTTCCGTGCATCCTCCCTGCCCTGGGGCTGCTCCGGGTGCCACGGCCGCGCTGGGAGCGCTGCCACCCCTCGCTCGCCGTGCCCCGCACGTAGCTCCCTCATCTGACACCTCCCCGGTGCCAGGCACATGAAAAAGTCAGGCAGGTGCTCCCCGAGGAGCCGAGCCCGGGTTCCGTCCCGCCGGGCGGCAGCAGGGATGCCGCTCCCCCTTTTCCCGGGGATGGCTTCGGCCGCAGCCGCTCCTTCGCTCCCATTTTTGCGTCGTCTCTCGGTGGTGAAACCAGAGCGGAGCTTCCCGTGGGGATTTCCGTGGCCGTTCCTGGCGTTCCCCTGCCCTGTTTGGGGGGGGTTTGATGCGGGGCCGGCCCCGGCAGAGCACAGGGAGCGCTGACCGCGCTCTGCTCCGCGGCTGGCAGCAGCTCCGGCCGCTCCCGTCCCTGGAGCCGGGAGAGCTCCGCATGTCCTGGTGGATTCTCCCACCCACAGGGCGCTCGGGGAGTTGCTGGTCACAGCCCGGAGCGGATCCCGCACATCGCCGGGGCTCGGGAAGGGAGGGATGGGTCCTTCCCAAACTCTGGCTGTGGTTCCGAGCAGGCAGGGACACACAAACCGCTCCCCGAGGAATCCCCGACCCTCAAATGTCTCCGGAAAGAGAATAAAAATACAGGAACAGGCTGATTTGTGCTACACCCATATTTCTCCCAGCTCCCAAAGCCGAAGGAGCAGGTTACAAGCTCCACTTTCTATTGATTGGTTTTTTCCTTTTTWAAAAAATTTCGCTGTTTATTCTTCGAGGGAAAAAAAAAAGTTCAGAATTGTGGCTTGAAAATCAGAGAGCAGAGAGAAATCCAACATTCCCACTGCAGCCAGCGTGAAGGATGGTCGGGATTTAAGAGGTTTTTGTGTGTTTGCAGGTACCAATTTCCATTTTAGTGCAACCTGGACAGATCTGGTGCTGCTCTAAATAAAMCAGTTTTTAAATCCTGAGCCTGCTGAGGAAGGCGTTGGAGGAAAAGCAGGAGAGGGGGAGATTTCACAGCCACAAACCCACCTGGATCAGCATCCAAATAGGGAAAACCAAACCCAGGTCCCGCTGCCTCACAAACCCCAGGGAGGCTTTGGTCAAGGATTAAGGGTTTGCAGGGGTCTGGAAATCCTCGGGACACAGGGCCCCAGAGTCCCCAGGGCAGCAGTGATGGGCAAAAMTCCACCTCCATCAGAGCAGATGATGGCAAAGAGAGGGAAATGATCCCAGGGATGTGCACTGGAATTGTCCAATCTCATAGAAATCCACGAGGGAACTTTAATATCAACAGGAAGGGGATCTTTTGACCCCTTTGATCATTGCAGGAATTGCTGTTGCAGCTCAATTCAGAGACGATGGTGACCCCGGTCAAAGTGTTCACAGGAGCTCAGGGGCGTGGAGAGCTCCCAGCACGTTTGAGATGTCCCCTAGCACAGTTTAGTTCAGAATAAATAGATCATTTGGGGGTTATCAGACACAAATCCTCCCCAAAACAGAGCAAACCTGAAAGAAAACAGCAACAGCTCCAAGACCCGAACCCACAGACTCCTGAGCGTGCCCATTTACAGAACTGAACACCAGCCACRGCTAGAAAATTAAATAGCTCTTCAACTCGGCCACATTTACAGTTAAATACACAGAACCCACTCAGACTTTACATGTAAACTTTGTTGGATACCTCTTGGAAAAAACCTGACAATGCAGCGAGAGACATTCAAGTACAAAGAGCTCCTRGATTGTTGTGGTTGCACCAGAGAAAGAACCAAAGCAGAGGTTTTGTCACTGTGTTTGATTTGCAGCCTCTCGAGGGAACAAAGGTTGAGGATTTGGAGCCCCAGGTGAAAACATTCGGATTTGCTGCCGGCCTTCCAAAGGATCTGGCCTAAGAGGCTGGAAAATAACAACCCTGAGACTCTGTCCCTTGTTTGTGTCCTGTCCGGGCTCTGGAGGGGCCCAGAGGGACATCCCAGCCCCCCTGGCCCTGCTCTGGTCCCTGCTCTGGTCACTGCAGGGCTCTGGCTCTCCTGGAGTTTCTCCTGTGGGGAATTCCCTCCCCTCCTCGCCCGGACAGCCCCAGGCAGCGTTTGGTGTGAGCCAGGGCAGGGGTGGGAGGGAAGGAGAGGCTCCCTGAGGGGGATTTGGTGCTTCCCCTGCAGGGCAGGCCTCGGGGAACACGGGCCATGGGCACTCCTGCTGGCTCTGCCTGCCGAGGGGCTGGGCTGGGCTGTCCTGCCGCAGGTTTGGAGCCAGCACCGGCAGGAAGGCATTTTTCTGGCATAAAGGGGAAAGGAAATCCCACTGTGCTCAGAGCTGGATGAGGTTTTTTCCCTCCACGGCCTGTGTGCTAACCCTGCTCCTGCAGGAGGGCGATCCTTGTGTGCCAGCACGGGGCACCTCTGGAGCGTCCTGGCAGCCCCCAGAGCTCACCGGGGGAAGGTTTGGCTGTTCCCAGAGATCAGAGGGACCAGCTGAGGGCTCTGCTGCAAAGGAATCCAACTAATCCAGGCACCTTTTTTGGCTTTGGAGTGGCTGCTCCCTCTGAGCACCGAGTCCCTTTCACCTGAGGGAGCCTGACCCGTTTTGTCCCCGGATTTTCAGGGGGCAAAGCTGCTCTCCCTGAGCACCCCCTGGGCACGGCACTCACTGGAGGCTGCTCCTCCAGCCCCACAGAGGCTGTGGCTGCCGGGCTCTGCCCCCACCCTCAGATTTAGGGCAGGAACTGGACCCCTGGACCTGCCAGGGGAGCAGAGCAGGGCTCTTCCCTTCACATCCCTGGGCCCCTCATCCTGGAGGGAAGCCCAGCGAGAGAAGAGCCCGGGGGCTCTTCCGTGCCTGGAGCACCCCTTAGACCTGGTAAATCTGCTGGGCAGGGGACGGGGAGCTGCAGGGGGTGCCCAGCTCCTTCTCCTCGGCTTCCCACAGGTTGTCGTAGCTGAGGTCGCTCTGGAAGCTCTGCAGCTCGGCGTAGTCGTGGTAGGACGAGGAGTCCCGGCAGGGGCAGGCGGCGTCGGCCAGGCCGTAGGTGCCGCCGCCGCTCCCACCTGCAGGAAAACGGGGGAGAAAACGGGACAAAGGGGTCAGGGGGCAGCCCTGGGGGTCACCCGCTGCTCGGCCAGCAGGGAGGAAGGCGGAGGGACGAAGGGAGCAGCCCAGCCCTGAAGGATGCGGTGGACAGGGAGCGGCCCAGCAGCTCAGGGGTCTCACCTGCGGGGTGCAGCGGAGGGCCCAGGTGTTCCTCTGGCAGGGAAGAGATCTGGAAAGAGAGGGAGGGACACCCTGGTGAGGGTGGCACAGCTGTGCCRTCCTGGGACGCTGCCCAGCAGGGAGCCAGCCCCATCCCTGCTCCCCAGGACGGCCCCTGGCACGGAGCAAAGGGCCCAGAGCCCTGCAGGGACCACCGAGGCAAACCGGGACCCCAGACTGTTCCCCTGGAACCCCTGAGTGTCCCCCTGCACCCCACAGGGGAGTTTGCAGCCTCACCTCCCCCAGGTAGGAGCCCTGGGCCGGTGCCCGCAGCTGGAGCCGGCGAGAGGTGCCCGGGGTGCTGTAGGTGGGGGCCGTGGGCACCTCCCTGCAGCTCCACTGCTCCAGGGACAGGTGCTGGGGGGCTGGGACCCCCGCGTTCCCCTGCGCCGGTCCCGTCTGTCCGTGGCACTGCAGGAACTGCAACAAAACCAGCCCCGGGTTGGATCCCGGCTGTGCAGAGCTGGGAAACGCCGGCCTGGTGCTGCCCACCCCGAGTCCAGCCCTGCTGGGAGCACGTTCAGGCCAAGCAGGGACTGCTCTTTCTGCCCTCCCCACAAATTCCGCTCCATCCCAGTCCTGGGGGCCTCAGATGGGAGAGAGAGGATGGCCAGGGGTCATTCCCGGTGACCCACGGGCGCGGTGGGAGCTGGCCAGAAGTGAAGGCAGGAGGATAAAACCAGCTGAGGGGATGCAGGAGGACAGGGAGCAGCCAGGAAGGACCCTCGAGGGAAGGGGGGGGTCACACCAGGGTGGAGGGTGACTCAGAAAGTCTTTTCCCAAGAGATTCTCACAAGCAGAAGCGTGGCCTCCAGCAGGCACTGGCTTATCACAGCTGGGAGGTTTTGGGGGTGGGCAAAGTGGTCTCTGGCTCTGACTCATCTCCAGTTCCCGGAGCCTGGCTCACATCTCAGTCTGTGCCTCTGGCTGGCGGTTTCTGCCTCCTCCCGGGGTTGTCCTGATCAGGCAGGGGAAACCTGTTCCCCTCTGCCTCCGTCCTGGAGCTCTGCTGGGCCCTGCCCCGCCCCGAAATGCAGCTCTGGAGTTTCCCCATCCCTGCTCAGATGGCAGGAAAAGAAATGGCCCCAGGCACAATTCCTGGAGCCAAGGGCCTGGGCGCTGAGTCAGGGCCGGCAGGAGGCAGGAGCCGGCCCCACTGGGAGCACTGGGGGAACTGGGAATGTAGGGATCAGTGAAAAGCGGGAGCAGCGGCTGCTCCAGGGAGCTGGGAGCTGTGGGGGGCTGAATTCCCACCCAGCTCCATCTGTCCAGCCCCGAGGCAGGATGGAAACAGGGACAGGGCACTCACAGCTCGTCCCCAGGGAATCTCCCTACAAGTAAAATCCCAAATGCTGGGATGATGGGGCTGAGTCCTGGCTGTGGCGACGAGGGGAATTCCTTAAGGAACAGTCACTGAGGGTTGGGAAAGTGGCATCATGCACTAAAAACTGATGGAGACATGCTGGAAAACCCTTGGGAGAGGAGGCTGTGTCCCATGAGGCAACAACCCTCCTACTCACGGATTGCCTCAGGAATCGGGGCCCGGCATCCCAGGGCTCCATTGCCCCACCTGCCATGTGCAACCTCCCCTCCCACGGCCCCTTTTCCCATGGAAATGGTTTCACACCTGCTCTGGAGCGCCTGCCAGGCCCCCTATCCCTGCCAGCAGCACCGGCACCACGAGGTGAGCCCTGCTCTGCCCAGGCAGGAGGATCCATCCCCATCCCATCCCCATCCCGCATCCCTCCCCATCCCACGTCCCTCCCCTCACCCTGCCCAGCTCCAGGTGTACCAGGGGGTGCTGCTGGGAGCTGTGTGCTGCGTAGGGCTCGTGGTACACCGGGGACTGCAGCTCCCCGTGGGGATTTGCGGGGATGAGGCCGCAGCCGCTCCTCTCCGGCTCCTGGCTGGGCGGCTGCTGCCCGCTGCTCTTGCCCTTGGATTTCCTGGCGCTGTTCCCCCGGCGCAGGTCCTGCGTGGGCAGCGCCGTGCTGGGCCAGCTGGGCTGTGCCAGGCACTGGAATGAGAGGACAGGCTCTGGAGCTGGCTCTCCTCRGGATGGGAGCACACCTGGACGTCACTCCGGGCTCGGGAATTGCCATGCGCCTGCACTGGGCCCTGCCCCACACGCTCTGACATCCCTGGAGAGCAAAATCCTGCCTGGCCATCGCCTCCACCCTCCTGCAGCTTTGATTTTGGCATTTCCCAGCCTTTGAACCTCTTGTTTGCCCTTTTGTGATCTTTTGTGATCCCCAACAGCCCCTACGCAGGGCAGAGGACTGGGATGGGACTGGGACTGGGACTGGGACTGGGACTGGGACTGGGACTGGGACTGGGACTGGGACTGGGACTGGGACTGGGAGGGAACTGGGATGGGATGGGATTCCTCAGCAGCCTTTTCCCTGCTCAGCACTGACCAAGCTGAGCCAGGACCAGCCCCAGCTCCGTGCAGGAATTTGCTCCAACCCCCCAACAAACCCTGCCCAGCCCCTGGACAGCCCCTCTGCTCAAAGAGCACTCCAGCCCCATCCCGGGGGGATCCCCACGGGCATCCCAGGCTTTTTTGGGGTTCACTCACGTGGAGAGGCTGGGAGTAGCCAGGGGAGAGGGGCTCCTCGAGCAGCCGGCCCTCGGGCAGCAGCAGGAAGGAGTGTCCGTCGGGCAGGGAGCCGCTGGGCTGGGACAGCTGGGTCAGGGTGGTCACTCTGCCCCCGGACGCCCAGGAGTTCGTGCGGCCGTCGGAACTGAGGGATCCTCTCCCGCTGCTGGTGAACTGCACGGGGACAAGAACATCCTGTGGAAGAACTCCCAGAAATGGGGGCACAGCCCTGCCCAGCCCTCGCGTCCCTGGGGTCTGGGCTGTGTCCCCGTGGCCAGCAGTGGCCCCGCGGCTGTGCCCAGGTGTGGGATGTGCCCGGGTGTGGGATGTGCTGTTTATGGGGCTGAGTGTGGGGTGACCGAGGGGAACGAGGGGGTGCACAGCAGGAAAAGGGTGCCAGGCACCCAGCCCCGTCCCAGCTGGCAGCGTGGGTCTCCCGTTCCTTGCAGGAATCACAGAATATTCCAGCTTGGAAGGGACCCACGCGGATCATTGCGCCCAAAACCCTGTCACTGTCCTTGTGCCAGTGCCTCACTGCCCAGCCCCGTCACAGGCCRTGTCCAGCCTCTGCTTTTGAAGGAATTCAGTGTAATTTTTGCCTGTACAATGTCCTGTAGGGCTTTAAATAACTTCCAGGGATCAGCAGCTTGCTGGCAGCTTCGAGCTGAGCCTGCTGTGCCACAAGAGTGCCACAGGAGTGCCACAGGAGTGTCACACGTGGCCACGGATGGGACAGCCACGGATTCCCACCCAAAGCTGCAGCACCCCTTACCTGGCTGGGGTGTGGGGGCTTTGACCCCGAGAAGCTCTCGGACCCCGAGAGGGAGGAGTCGGCGTTTCGGAACTGGGCGGTTTTGAGGCAGTAGAGCCACTCCTGGTAGTCCTGGTAGCTGGCACAGGTCACCCGGATGGAGTTGATCAGCCGGCCTGGARAACATCCCCCCCACTGCTGATCCTGGGCTGGATCCCTCGGAACCCCACGGGAACCCTCCTGCTCCATCCTGCCCCGCGCTCCCTGGGATCTGGAGGTGTCGGKGCAGGGAATGCTCTGCCCTCGGTGCTGTTTGCTCCAAGGACGGGGGCAGCCCCAGCTCCAACCCCGAGCCCCCCGTGGCTGTGCCAGACACCCACCTTCGATTAAAAAGGAGGTTTTGTCGTTCTCCTCAAAAAGCACCTGGATGGCGTTGAGTGGGAGCTCTCCCTGTGGAGAGAGGGGCAGGATTGGGATCTCGGAGCCCAGCAGGGCTCCTGTCCGTGCCACGGGGCACAGGGACACCGTGGGGAGCCGTGCCCTGCTCTGGGGTGCAGTGAAACTCTGCTCCCACAGGGGCTGTCCTGCCGGGGGAGCCAAAGGGCTTTAGGAGCCTTCAGGAGTGCAGGGTTTTAGGCTTTAGGAGCCTTCAGGAATGCAGGGTTTTTAGGGTGTGGGAGTGCAGGGTTTTGCTGGGAGCATGAGGAGGGAAGCCCCCAGTGAGGATGGGGCGAGCCCAGCTGCAATTCCTGCTTCGTGCTGGCAGCTGCCTCTAAGAAATGGCCTTTGGCAGCTCGGCTGATGCTGCTGCTCAGCTCTCCTGCACATCCCAGCAGGACTCCTGCCGCCTCCTGCACATCCCAGCAGGATTCCTGCCGCCTCCTGCACATCCCAGCAGGATTCCTGCCGCCTCCAGCACATCCCAGCRGGATTCCTGCCCCCAGGATGACTGCGTAGGGCCGGTGCTCCATCCTCCCCTTCACAACGATCCCCGAGGGTGCTCAGACACCCTCTGGATAAAAGTCCCACCTCGGGAAGCGCAGCACCATCCCACAGATAGCTCCAGCCCCCCCAGCAGCTCCCCCTCGCTGGTTCCCACCTTGCCCAGGGCCTTTTCCCACCGGAGGAGCGGGGTGAGCCCCATCCCAGCCCCTTCCCTGCCCCACACGCTTGGCAGGGGCGGCCGCTGCGGTCGCTGTGAAGCTGCCGAACAAAAGGGGCCGGGCTGTTCCCTCGCCCAGCCCGAGCTGCGGGCAGGGGAAGGCAAGGGAAGCGCAGTGCGCTCGAGCAGCCCCGGGAGGAGGCTCCCGTGCCCCGACACGCCTGTGGAAAAGCAGGTTCCCGGTATCGCAGGCTGGTGAATCAGCCCCGGGAGCGCGGCTCCGGCACCGTGGGAAGGGAACATCGCCTGGGAAGGGAACATGGCAAGGGGCAGGTTTAGGGTTTCAAAAGAGATGAGCTCATGGGAGAGCCCAGCCCAGGCCCCCTTGCGTGGCGCCCCATTCCCAGGAACTGCAAACAACGCGTTCCCGAAACCAGGCTGTGCCCGAGGTGTGTCCCAGCTGCTGGAAAACGCCTTCCAGCGCTGCTCCGGCATGGGGAGAGCTCTGCCCGGGAAGGCGCCTCCCGGGAGATGCTCTTCCCAGGGATAACCACAGCAGCGTTCTGCAGGATGYGGAGCTGCGTGGAGCAGGAGCCCGGCGGGTTCCCGGTGCATTTCCCAGCCCTGCAGCTCTGCAGGGCTGCTCGGCCCTGGCTGCCGGCTCGGTGACTCAGGGCTGCGGCAGAGCAGCAGCTCCGGGGTCACAGACAGGTCACTGCTCCTTCCGGCACCTTTGTTCCAGCGCAGCAGAAGCAGCGAGCACAGCGCTCTCCATGAGCCACCAAACGATGCTCGAGACCACGGGAAGGGAAGGGCAGAGAGGCCCTGGAGCATCGCCGAGCCCGACCATCAACCAGCTCACGCTGAGCCGTGTCCCCAAGTGCCACCGGGAATGTCACCAGTCGATTTTAAGGCCATTCCCACTGCTCAGTGCCACGGCCGGCCCGTGCTGAGGCTCCAGCACTGCTCCCACAGACAGACACCCCAGGGCAGCTGCTCTGGCATCCCTCGGGATGCTCCCTGTCCCTGCTGTGCCTTCTGCTCCCGCAGAGGGAGAACGCTGCCAGCGCTGCGCCAGCAGCAGCCTCCCCTCCCCTCGCTGCCCGTGCCCTTCCCCACAGCACCAGCTGCACTGCCAGGCTGCCCCCGGCTCCCGAGGGGTCCCCTGGCACAGAGCCAGGGCAGCAAAGCCCCCCCAGGGGCACTCTGGGGCCGTGCCAGCCCCTGTCTGGAGCAGGAGGGCCGGGCTGGCTGCCAGCACAGCCTCCCTCCTCCTCCTCCTCCTCCCAGAGACGCGGCTTCCCTGGCAGGCAGCTCCTTCCCCCTGGGCTGCCGGAGCAGGCCGAGGTGTTTCTCATGGGAAGGGAACTTGCACCATCCCTGTGCCTGCTCCTGCCAGCTGGCACGGGAGGCAGCGCGGGGAGCGCAGGTGGAGGGGAGAGAGCAGCGCGATGCTCCCGAAGGAACTCACCTTGAAACAGAGGCCACTGGGCTCCTCGGACACGATCACCAGCGTGGAGGGGTAGAGCACCAGGAGCCGGTCGTGCTGCTCCTTGGGAAGCAGACAGGGAGAGGGTTGGAYCCCYGGGAACAGCCAGGGCTCGGAGMTGGAGAGCCCTTGGCTTTGTCCTTTTGACAGCAGCCTGGGGCAGGGGCTCTGGGAACAGCTGAGCTGCTTCCCTGAGCTGGGAGACCCTTTGGGAAGAACCAGGCTGCTTCCCTGCACCGGGAGACGGCTTTGGGAAGAGCAGTAGGAAACCTTTTTCCCTTTCCGTGTGGGTAAAACACCCCTTGGGAGCTGCTGGAGGGGTGGCAGCAGGGAGGCAGGAGCCTGCACCAGCGACTCCATCCATGGATCCATCCCTCCCTCCATCCCTCCCCGGAGCCGTGTCCTACCTGGAAGGGCAGGTGCTGGAGCTTCACCTTGGAGACGCACAGGATTTCTCCCAGGGATTCCCGCTGGGTGCCTCTCCAGTCCTGCACGGGCAGGTTCTGCACGGACCAGCGCAGCTCCTCCTTGCCCGCCGGTGGCTGCTTCCAGCCGCTCTAGGGACAGCACACACTGACCACAGGCCTCCCCGGGGTGCAGCCAGGCCGTGGCCCGCCTGGGGACACTTCCTTGGCGTGGCAGGAGTGGGAAGGAATGAATAAACTGGGCAGGAGGCAGTTTTCCAGCTGGGAATGGATAGCCATTCTCCACACCGAGCGTCACCTGGAAATGCCTTTCCAAGGGGGATATTTCTGTTTGACAAGTGGGAGATGGAGGCAGGGAGGGAATTAAAACGCCCTCAGAGACTGGGGGAGACAATCTCTTGAATCCGGGCCTGTTTTCTGGGCTTCAGCCTCCTCCTCCAGAGGTTTTGCAATCTCTGGGCGGTTGCACAAGAACCCAAAAGCGTGAGAGCCTCTCTGAGCCAGGCCCAGAGCTCTGACCCCACAGAGGTTGTGCTGCTGGTGGCACCTGTGGGTGGCAGCTCCTCCTTCCAGCACATCCCCCCTGCCAGTGGCTCTCAGACCCCTCTGGTGAGCTCTTTTTGCACCCTTTTTCCCTCAGGAAAACCCCCAAAGGCGAGCTCCAGAGGGAATCCATCCCAGTGTCCCAGCCGGGAGCCGGCAGTGGGACACGGCCGTGGGACACTCACCTGGGGCAGCAGGGGCAGGGCCAGGCTCCCTCCGCAGAGCTGGATCTGCTTCTCCAGGTGGTACAGCCACTGCTTCAGCTCCGCCTCGGAGGGGCAGAACACCACCAGGGGGTTCAGCAGAGGGCCTGGGCACGGGAGACACGGGATGAGCGGAGAGATCCGGGCAGGGACTGCGGCATCCATCGGGAATCAGCCGGCAGAGCTGCCACGCTCTGCCCACCCTCCACGGGGTGCTGGGGACACCCCTGCTCGGCTGCCACCCCCCTCCAGCCCTCCCTGCTGCCCTTTTGTCACATCAGCCTTCTCAGACTGCTCCAGCCCCTCCTCAGGCACACCAAACCCTGACACTTTTTAACCCCACACCGGGCCAAGAACAAACCCCAAGGTCGGCCCAAAAGCCAAGCCTGACCTCCACAGCTGGATTTCAGCTTTCAGCCCCCTCCAGCAGTTTGTGGGAAGCCTCTGTGYGGGCAGGGACTGTCCCAGGGTGCTGCTCCCTCAGCAGAAAGCCCCGTGCTCTCTCCCAGTTTCACTTTGGCTCTCCGTGTGTGGAACACCGGTAGCTTTCTGACACAGTTTGTTTATTTATTGCCTCAGCGAGCAGAATCCGTGCCAGCCAAGCTGAGGATGACTCCAGACATCCCCTCGGAGGGAGGGACAGCCCTGCAGCTTGTTGATCTGAGTGTTTCAGAGCACGAGCACAGGTCTCCCACACCCTCCGCCACTCGTTCCCGACACAGCCCGGTGAGGGCAATAACCATTGCTGGCAGGATGCAGAGTGGATGTTGTGATTAATAATTTACCACTCGGCTCACATTAAACCCTGCTCGCTGCAGGCTCAGAAGGATCTGCCTCTGTGGGACTTGGAAGTGCCCAGATAAGCCCGGATAAACGCGGGACTTTGCCCTTCTGCGGGATCGTTAGTGCCCTAATTCCTGCATTATTTATAAACAACATTTCGCTGAGCCTTTGAGGCGCGTCTGGCTTTCAGGAAATGCACAGTAAACAAAGCTGAGGTGGGGAGCTGGGGCAGACGCTCCTCGAGTGACTCCGAACCCATGACAGCAATTTGGTGTCGAGCGTTTTCCGGGCACCCACGTGTCCGTGGCTCTGGAGCTCTCCTGCCTTCCCTTCCCCTTGTTTTCCCTGTCTTCTAACGAGGACACAGCGATCACAGAGCAGCCAGGAGGGTGTGATGCTGCTCCCTGGGCGTTCTGGCAGCTCTGGGTGCTTCCCCGGGCACCCAGCTCCTCACACGAATTAGGAACACAAATTAAACGCAGCAGGAATCATGCTGCCAGGGCACGACCCTCAGCGTGACCCTCGGGTGGCACTGCCACCCCCAGGCACACCCCGGGGGCATCACCCATTGCCACATCTAAACAGGGCCCAGAAGGAAGAGAAAATGAGGAAAGAAACTCTCGGGACACGCCTGGGGCTGMTGTGAGAAGTCTGAGCTGCAAATTCAGCCCCTGCCATTGTCCTGGGCCCCAGGGACGCTGAGGGGCAGCCCTCGGGCTCCTTCCCTCTGCCCTGTCCTCACTCTTTCCCTGGAAGCAGCAGAGCCCCTTCCCGGGGCAGGAGCAGCTCGTTCCCCCCCAAACCCCTCTGAGGGGAGGCACCAAGGGGCTGCAGCGAGGCACGGGGGGCTCCAGGTGCTCCATGAATCCGTCAGCAGAGCCCAGGGGACAGCCAGCCCCTGTCCCCGTGCCGGGAGGGCTCTGCATCCTTCCCTCTCCCCGTTCCCAGGGAYCCCAGGGAGCCGAGCCAGCCCTGGCCGCGCAGCAATGGGGAACTGCTGGTTCCACAAGGCAGCGGCTCTGTGGTGCCTCAGAGTCATGAGATGAGGCATTTCCACCCTGGCCCTGCGTGGGGACACGGGAAGGGCTCCTGGCCCCTCCGTGCCTCCATTCCTTCCCCTCTAAGCAGGGAAATAAAACTGTCCCAGCATCTCCCAGCARTCCTGAATGTCCCTGGTGCTCCCTGCCGCTGCCTCCCGAGCACCCAGCGCTGTCTCGTTTTCCCAGAACCCCAGAAAGGTTTGGAGAGCCCTGCCTGGTTCACCACAACTCAGCAGTCCTAAAAATGAGCGGGGCGTTTGTGCCATGTCCTTTTTATCATTTATGGGATGTTTTGTCCTCTGGCAGAGGGAGAGGTGGGAGAAGGAATTGTGTCCCATCCCTTCCTTCCAATAACGGGGCAGAGGTGGGAACTGTCCCCACGTGTCCCCACGTGTCCCCACGTGTCCCCAGGCCCATCCTTCCCCCGCCCTTCCCCGAGCAGCCCTGGGCATTGCCGTGGGTGTTCCCTGGGCTGGGACAGGGAGCAGCCACATCCCAATCCCGCTTTCCCAAGCTCCCTGGGCCCAGCAGCCCCCAGACACCCACCTGAGATGTGCAGAGCGTGGTCCTGCTGCCCGGGGCTCTGCCCAGCGCCCAGCTCACGCACCTGCAGCTCCTTCAGAGGCAGCAGCCCCTGGGGGAGGAGAGCAGGGGTTATTCAGGGCAGGCTCTGCAGKCAGTGCCCTCAGCAGGGCGATCCCACACCCCCAGGGTGCTGCGGCTCGGGGTCACACTGGGGAATATTTGGGATTTGGATCCAGCACGCTCCCCAGGGGAAGCAGGTTCAGCACTCCCCGCTGAGGAATATCTTTATATTCCACGGTTTTTTCCTTTCCAAGACAAACCTCAGCAAAACAGTGGTGGTTTAACAGGAGAAAGCCAGAAAATGGGATTGACCCTGAAGGCGAATGGAGCTGTCCAGTTCCCAGAGCCGGGATGTTCAGGTTCCCCCTCTGACGGGGCCCAGGAACAGGTGACAGCTCCGTGCTCCCTGTTCTGGGCTCCCTGAGCAAGCTCCAGAAAAGATGCTAATGGCTCTAATGCCTCGGGGCACATTAATTCCTCGTTAATTCCTGCACAATTAATAAACTCAGGAGCTGTTTCTAAAGGAGTCAGGAGAGTCTGGGATGTTGTTTGTCCCCTGACATGGGAATTTTCAGTTGAAGGCTGCCTTGGGGGGGTGACTGGAGAGGTTTTACTGATGTTTTACATCAACCCCAAGTCACCTGAAGGCAAATCAATCATTTCTGAGAGGAACTAAGTTCATAATCCTCTCCCAAACACGCTCACTTTTAGCTCCCCACTCGTGTGGAGGAAGAGAAYGTTCAGGGAGTGCTGTTTCCCAGCCGTGGCTGTCTGGCTGCAGAGCAGAACAGCCCTTTCTTTCATTTTTTGTGACTCCCCAGCACTGCCAGGGTGAAAGGTCCGTGAGTGGTTTGCCAGCAGAGCTCCCRAGGCTCAGGTTTCTCTTCTCCCATGGAATAATTAACATTGGAATAGCCCAGCCTGCAGGTGGAGGACTCCCCCTTGGCCCAGAAGCCAAGACCCCCACGGGCACCGAGGGCAGGGGGGCTTTGGGCTTCCCAAGGCTCAGCTCCYTGTGCTCGGTGCTCAGCACAAAGGTGGCTCCAGGTCACCTCCCACCTGCTCCTGCCCGTCCCTGGCGTCCTCAATCTCTGCCCAAGGGCCCAGGTGACCCTAAACTGCTCTGGGGACGGGCCTTGGGACAAAACACCCGCTCGGAGTTTGGCATCCCCGGGAAGGGACCTGGGGACATCTCCCGGGGTCTCGTCTGCCCGGTGCCCCCAGCGTGGGCGCGGTGCCCAAAGCCCAGCAGGTCCAGGGGATGCCCTACCTGGTAGGTGAGGCCATTGGGACCCACGGACTGGAAGTACAGGTAGGACTGGAACAGCTCCAGGAAGCAGTCGTTGACCTCCTGCAGAAGGGACACGTTTGGRGTTATCTCAGGGCGCCTTTGGGGTTATCTCAGCACACATTTTGGGGTCATCCCAGCCTCCCTCCGCATCCCAGGCTGATCCCTGCACGGAAAAGCCTCTCCACGGGCCACATCTCTGCTCATGGAAGCACTTCCCGGTGCCCACAGGGATGGGAGCAGGCAGGCACCGTGTGCCAGCGCGTCCTGGGCCTCGCAGCAGYGCCGGGAATTCTCCACGAGTCCCATTTCCCGGAATTACCCCTCCCTTCCCAGTCCTGCAGGGTCACGCCAGCCCTGGGCAGAGAAACCCCCACAAAGAGATGCCTCAGGTTTACCTGGCAGTGCTGGAACTTAAACTTGACCTTGGAGTAATAAATCATTTTGCCCAAATTCCTGACAACCGTTTTCCTTCGGCCCTTCTTGAACAGGCTGGGGAACCTCTGGTCCAAGTTTTCCTTCTGGTTTTCCTGGTTCTGAATGATCTGTGCCGAGGATACAGGGAAAAAAAGCTCAGAGCCAGTGGGAGAGACATTCCCAGAACATCTTCCCAGCGGGGATTCCTGGGACAGGGCCCTGGGCAGGTGCCCAGGAGGGGCTGTTTGTTGTTGGGTCTCCTTGCCAACCTGGGGCYGGGGCTCAGTTACTGCTGGGAGCCTGTGAGGAGATCCTGAGCTAAAGGTGGAGTTCCCGGGCTGGAAAAGAGGGGGGCACGGGCACATTTCACTTTTAGGGTGTCCCAGCTCCACAGAAAAGCCATCCCAGTGCTCCCCGAGTGTGCCTTCCGCTGCGCTGAGCGGAAAGGTTTCCTCTGCTCYGATTCCGCCCGGATTCCTCAGCTCTCCCATCTCGGGTCAGACCCCTCGGTTCCTCCGGGTTCCAGGTGCCAGACAGTCTTGGGGCAGAGCCCCGCAGCCATAAAAGCAGCTGCAAGGCAGCTTTTTGTCCCTGGAAAAGCCTGGAAAAGCTGCAGGAATCCAGCAGGCACCACAGGAGAGCCGGGGCTGAGGAGAGGAGACAGCACTCGGGGCTGGGGCCTTCCCTGATTTCCTGGTTACGTGGGAATTCTTCCTCCTGTGCAGGAGCACARCCTCACACCCCTCTCTTCTCACCACCCCGGGGAAAAAAAGCTCTTCCTGCAGTTTTTCTGGGAAGAACACCTTTATTCCCRGGGGCTGGCTGATGTCCTGGGGGAGAAGGGCTGGGCTGTGCCCCAACCACTGACTCCCTCCCTCCACACCCCACTTGCAGAGCCTTTACCCCGAGCTTCGTCGGGCGCATCCAGAYGCCGGGAATTCATTCCCAAGCCGAAACTGGGTGGGAGAGGGGAGGTTCGCAGCGGTTCCCTGGGACTCGGCGGGGCTGGTGACACTCCCGGCACGTCCCCATTCCCGGCGTGCGCCCGTTCCCGACCCCATTCCCGCTGTGCTGTGCCAGGGGACAGCTGCGTGTGCCCGTGATGGATGAGGGACCAGCACGGACCCCCGGCTCTGTCCTGCGGGGCCCCTCCGTGACTCACCCCTCTGGCATGGGGTCAGCCCCGCTCCAGACATCCCGGGGAGCCGGGAACGGAGCCGGGAATGGAGCCGGGGAACTGGGAATGGAGCCGGGAATGGAGCCAGGGGACTGGGAATGGAGCCGGGAATGGAGCCGGGGAACTGGGAATGGAGCCGGGAATGGAGCCAGGGGACTGGGAACAGGAGCTGTTGGGAGCCTTTCACCTGCAGAGCTCAGGGCTCCTTCCAGGGCCTCCCTGGATTTTGGTAACTCTTTTTAGGACACGAGTTAACCCTTTCCTGATGAAATCCTCCCTCCAGCTTGCCCAGCTATGGAACAAAATTCAGGGATCACACCGGGTGCCCATTAAAGGCCTCACTGGGGCAGCTCAGCGTAGGAAAAATGGTATTTGTGCCACAAATCCAGAGCAAAGAGCAGCTGGTCATGGGTACAGCAATAACAAAACGTGGCTCGGATAAGGCACCAGCAGCACCTGGGAGTGGGGAGAGGGTGAAGTAATAAAATCATGGGCACGGAGATAAGGAACAGCGGCAGCCACCAGCTGCCGGGGCAGTGCTGCTGCCTGGGACGTGGCAGTCAAATTTCCCAGGAATAAACGAGTCAGCGAGAGGAAAAAGAGAGCTGGGAGCTGGGAATGCAGCAGCAGCGCTGGGAAAGAGCATCCAGAGAGATCCTCCCGCGGGCAGCAGGGAGAGGGAGAGCTTCCACAGCCACTCGTGTGGCAAGGAATAAATGGAATATTTCCCTCTCCCAAACAAGCTCGGGAGGAGATGGATGTGATGGCTGAGCACGGGAGCAGCTCCAAGGTCATGGAAAAACGGGATCGCATCCCTGGAATCTGCTGCCCTTCGAGCTGCAGGCACCCCCCAAACCGTGGGGATGCCTCCGCCACAGCTAAAGGGGCCTGGCACTTTCTGTCCCTCTGGAATTGTCCCCAGCCTGGGCTGTGCACCCTCCTGCAGCCCCATCCCGACCCATTCCCGTTATCCCAGCGCTCCCGCTGGCTTCCAGGCACTGCAGATCCTTGGAAGCCGGGTTCCTCGCGGGGTTCGGCGAGGCGCAGGTGCCCTGACATGTTCCCTCCCCCCTGCAGGTCTCATCCTACAGGTAGAACGGGTTACTCATGCACCGCTCGGCGCTGCAGCCCCCGGCTGAATCAGCAGCAGCAGGAAGGGCTCAGCTCGCAGCGCCGCTGCCCCGGGGCTCCCGCAGCCGCTCCTTCATGGGAAAAGCAGCAACGAGCGGCTCTTGGGGCGCATCCTCCCCCCGGCTCCCACCGGCGGCTGCGGGAATCAGGGCAGCGGTGCCGGGAGTGCCACAGGGCGCAGGGATGTCGCCCGCCCCGGTCCCACATGGCCCGCGGTGGCCGGAGGTGGGGTGATCCCGTCTCCTGCGCGGCTGCATCGGAGCCCCGTGCYGAGAGCTCCGCTCTGACCCGGCCCTGCGGCTGCAGCTGCTCCCGAACACCCGGCAGAGGGAACGGGGCAAAGCCGAGGCTCCCTCCGGGCCACACAGGGAGCTTGCGGCCGAGCCGGGAGTTTGCATCCCCTCTGCCCCAGGCCAAAAACCTGCCCCGCCCTCCTTCCTTCCGTCCCTGGAGAGATCCCACATTCCCTGGCGTTCCCGAAGGAACGATCTCCCAGTGACCTTCTGCAGGATCCGCTAACACTGACAGCTCGCCCTGCTTCCCCAGGGAAGCACCCAGGATCCGTCCGGGACCTGCTTTTTGCTGCCTGATCCCTCTGGATCCAGCTGATTCCCGCAGGGASCCTTCCCTGGAATTCCCTCTGCCCGGCACTGAGGCTGTGCCTCAGTTTCCCCTTCCCCACATGCACACGGCCGGGATCGATGAACCCTCAGCACGGCCCAAACGCTCCCCAAATTCCCCCCAAACCCCTGGCCGACCCGCGGGGCTCCCGGTTTCCCTCTGCTCTCGCCGAGCAGCGCTGGGAACGGGGCCATGCGGCCACAAGGCTGGGCCGTGCCTGGGGCTGCCCTGCCCTTCCTGATTCCCTTCCCAGGCTCGTTGCTAATCCACTCCTGCCCCGTCTCATTCCGGCGTGGGAATGAATCACCCCACCTGCCAAAGCTCGCTCGGGTTTTCCCTTCCCTCRCAGGCGACCCAGAAACAAAAGAACCGAGAGCAAAGGTGGGGGGAGATGTCCCCACGTCCCCTGAGCGGCTCCCGGCATCACCCCCCACCCCATCACAGCTCCTGCCTGATCCAGGCCCCCTCCACACCTGCACGGGGACCCTGGGCAGGGAACTCAGCTGCTGGGAGGGGCTCATCCCTTCCTGGGCTCCATCTCCTTGGGACAGAGCTGCTGCTACCCCCAGACCCAAACCCGACGTCCCTCCCGAGTGCTGTGCTCGGGGTGGGTGGGAATAAACCCCTGGAGCAGCGGGGAGCGGGCTGGAGGTGTTGGCACTTGCCTTTGCTGGAATATACTGCAGGATTTTGTCCGTGGTCGTGTCTCTCTCCTGCCCTCCGTCCATCCCAAAAAAGCTGGGCAGCTTTTTCTTGCCATTTTGCCTACAGAGGGAAGGAAAAACATCCTCAAAACACACAAAACACACACGTGGAAATCCAGGCTGAGGCACGGTGAATCCTGCCCAGAAATAAGGAAGCCAGGACACCAAGCAAGCAATTTGTCATGGGCTTTTGAATCATCCCAGCCAGGCCAAGGGCTGACAAAGCCTGGGAGAGCTGGAACGGGACTTGTGCTGCACTTTTTGAGGTTTCTCTGCTTTTTTGCAGCTCTTTGCTCAGCCAGATGATCAGCTTGGCTCGTCTGTGCCCCCAGACCAGCAGCGGGAGTGGATGTTCCACGGCGGAGCACAAAGACCAAACCCAGCCCTGGCAGCTCCTGCGAAGGCCCTGGAGTGGGGACGGATCCGCAGGTTCACCAGGAGATGCCCACAGGGTTCATTTCTGCCTCTGCAGCTTCCCTCTGCCTTTCCTCCCTCTCCCAGTTTCTCCCTGCATGCGCACCAGTACCAGGCAGCCACTGGTGCTGTTGGGAAGCGCTGGGACAGCTTTGCTGGGACTTCCCCACAGTTCCTTCCTCAGACTGCGGCAGAAAACCGGGATAATCCCCACGAGCGTGGGAAGCTGGGAGTCAGTGGGACTGGAGGAGCTCTGGGGTTTGGCTGCTCCACCACAGGGCCCCAATGTGAGACTCCCAGGCCCAAACTCCCCAGGGGATCCCCTCTCTTCTACCCCACAGTAACTCCTCAGACTCCTCAGGTTTGCCCCTGATTTCTGGCGGCACAGGACGCCACGGGGACAGTTCAGTGTCTCCTTTTAGTCAAAAACCCTCAGCCTGGCAGAGTTTGGGGGGTTTTTGGCACAGCCCAGCCACCGAACCCAACACAGACAGGGCTGGCAGGTTCATGAGGAATCCCCTGGTTCCCCCCGGAGCTTTTTCCCAGCCCGGGGCGCTCTGGCCGTGCTGGTGGGATCAGTGGGAAAGCCGGGAAGCCTGCAGTGCATTCCCTGGGAGCTCTATTTTGGGACAGCCACCCATGGCCGCGGTACCTGAGCGCTGCCCCGGCCAGCCCCGCACCCAAATCCCACAAGGATTTCACAGATATTTTCCGCTGCTCCTCCTTGGGGTTTACAAACACCAATCCTACGGCAGAGTGCTGGGATTTGGGGCTTTCTCCCTAAAGCACGAGGAGCGGGAATGTTGTTTTTTCACAACAAGCACCACAACTCTGGGTAAAAATACTCTCGAGTGAAAACAGGGAATATCAGGTGCTCCGCACCTTGTCCCGCCGTGGGGAGCTTAATTACCCAAACAAAAATTAACGCGGTGGCGCTTCTCCCGAGGGCTGGCATTCCCTGCCGGCCGGCTGAGAATTCCATCCCAGGCGCTTGGGGCGAGCTGATCCCGGGCTCTGGCAGCGCCCAGCACCCCCGAACCCACCGGGAAATAGGAAATCGCCGCCGGCYGCATCTCACGGGAGAGATCCCGCCGGGAATCCAGCCCCGCTCCCACAGCCCCGAGCCGGAGCAGGGTACTCACTCCTTCTTCAGCGAGGGTTTCCTTCGGAAGGAGCCCCGGAAGCCGCCGGGAGCCTGCGGGACGCAGGCGATGTTCCCCATGCCGGGATCGCTGCGGGATCGCTGCGGGATCGCTGCGGGATCGCTCCCGGCCGTTCCTTTCCGCCCGCCGGGACTCGAGTGGGTGTGGGCAGAGCCCAAACCCCGATCCTGCCCCTCGCTCCCGCCCCGCGGGCTGGGAGGGGCGAGCCAGGTACCTGTTCCCTGGGAATTCACCCCGGGAGCCGCGGACCCGGCCGGCATTCCCGACCCACCGGCGGGATGGAGCCGGAGCCGCCGATAAATCCATCCCGGAGCGTTTTCCCAAATGGAATTCGGCCGCCGCACGGGCGGAGATAAGGATGCAGCGAGATAAAGTCGGTGGTTGTTGTTTAAGCATTAACAAAAACCTCCGAGGCTGTGCTGGTGGAAGGGTTCCAAAGGCTGCGCTCGGAGCGGCCGTTCCCACTGGGGTTAGAGACGGGAAAATAAATGGGCAGCGGGAAAAAAATATCAAACGGGGGACACCAATCACAATCTGGGAATGACGGAAAATGGATCAAGGAAGCCAAGAGTGAAAGGAGACGCGCGAGAGCAGCAAAACCAAAGGGGTATTCACAGAAGAAATGCTTTAAAAGGAAGCAAGCTGAAGATTCCTGCCCGTGCTGTGAGTGCCTCACTGTTTATTTATAAACAATAAAAATGAGAAGTTAATGACAAAACAAAAGGTAAATGCAGACTCGATATTTCTGTGCCAAAAAACCCTCAGGAACTACAACCATAGGGAACGCCTTTTTATTTTCGGGTGGCTGCTACAAAGTGAACACAAAACTTGGATGTTCTGGATCAAAAAATAGACAGAATTCACATCAAAAAGTTTGAAAGAGCTGGACACAACGGGCTTGGATGGCTGTTGCAGTTAAGTCTTGCAGGACCATGGAATTTGCAAAGAAATTGCATAATTTAGCAGGGATATCGGTGTTTCCATGGGAAAAAAAACAGCGCGGTAATTATGGGGTTGCCAGTTGACAGTAATTCCTGGGAAAATGATGTAACAGCTGTGAGGGAGTTGGATTAACTTTGAGAATTACAGGAGGAGAATGTAATTAATACAAATCAACGCGGGGCTGTGGAAATCAGATCTTGTCAAGCTGATTTAATTGACGGCACGTTTGAAAAAAAAATCAGCTTTAGTGAATATAAATAACAGTGATGTAAGAAACACCGCAAAGGATGCGATGTGACAAATCTAYAGGTTATTTTAGGAGGACTCTGAGGGGAGGTTTTCCTGGGGAATCTGCTGGAATCAAGCRGGGGTTGATGGACACGCAGGGTGTGTTGGACTGTTCCCATTTGTATTTTACCCTTGCAGTAACAAAATATTCCCCAAAAGGGGATTGCAGAGTCAGGCCTGGAGAGAGCAGCTGAGAGCGGATGTGCCATAACATTTCTCCCCATCTCTGACCCTTACAAGCAGCTCCTGTATCCCCCTCYCCTTTCTGTCTATAACCCATTAACCCTTCCTGGCCCAGCAGAGCACCAGGACACCCCTCCGGAGGGCCCCCACCAGAGATTCCGTGATTTTCATGGCAGGGGTTGCTCGTGTGAGCTCTGCGCTCTGCGCACAGCTGGGAAGCAGCGCTGTGACAGCACAGCCACAGCCCAGCACCTCCTGGCCGAGACCCGACACTGCAGCCAACAGCCCCGAGGGCGTTCTGTGCAGGAGAAGTGCGATTCCTCCTCACATCCGTGCCTAACACGGTCAGGCCGTGACCGCAAACGTGCTGCTCCTCCAGTGTTCGTTCTAAATAAAACCTCCCAGCTCGGAGCAGGGGCACCACCGCTGCCGCTGCAGCTCCTGCTGCTGCCGCAGGTCCTGTTTGCTCACCGGGACAGCAGTGACACCACCAGGGCTGGCACCGGTGGCTGAGGACAGGCCCATCACCAGCTGGAGGGCACAAAGCTCTCCCAGAGCCCGCGGCTCTGCTTCCAGGAGAGCCCGGCCTGGAGGGAAGCAGCCCCTGGGCTGCAGGAAGGCTTTCGGAGCTCAGCAGTTATTTTTAGAAGCCGAAGCAGAAGCGGGAGAGCAGCAGGAAAGGGGACACGAGGGGCTGCAGCCGGGCCAGGCATTCCGGCTCCCCCTCGGGCCCCAGGGCTGGTGCCAGGCAGCTCCCGCTGCTCCTTCCACCCCTGCGCCACGGAACGGGCTCAGCATTCCCCTCCTCGGGCACCAGCTCTGGCACCACTTTGGGAAGCAGGATGGGCTCAGCATTCCCCTCCTCGGGCACCAGCTCTGGCA
>RAHM01000151.1:685530-717372 GCA_003713295.1 Parotia lawesii
GGCACCAGCTCTGGCACCACTTTGGGAAGCAGGATGGGCTCAGCATTCCCCTCCTCGGGCACCAGCTCTGGCACCACTTTGGGAAGCAGGATGGGGCCAGCTCCGCCTGTCCCCGGGCCACAGGGACGGGCTGCGGGTGGCAGCTGGAGGCAGGGTGAGGTTCCTCATCTGCTTCTCATTCCCGCTGCAGGGAAAGCATTGGGAAGCCTCGGGAGGCCAAATTGGGGTTTAATGGCAGCAGAGGTGTAAATCAGCCTGGCTCTGGAGCCTCCGGGCCTCTCCTTGGGCTTTTCCCAGGGGCATCTTGGCCCTGGGGCAGGGTGACAGAGTGGGGACACTCCCAGCCCCAAATCCTCACTGGGAATACAAAGCCCCTTGTCCCCAGGACAGCTCCCCCACACCCACCAGGCACCAACACCCTCAGCTGAGCCTGGGGCTGGGCAAAAAGGAGCGAGCCAAGGAAGGGGGAAGGAAGGGTGCACGAGGCAGGATCCGGTATCCAAGAAAACGTCTTTATTGTACACGTTGGCTTCTATTGCTTGTATCCCCTCCCCAGTCCCACGTAGTGCAAAAAATTCAGAGAAACAGAGTTCCACATAAATAAAGTCGGATAAATTACAGAGAAATCAAAGTGACGACGCTCGRACATGGATCTGGAGCAGGTGTGCCCAGCAGGGAGGCCAAGGGAACCTCTGCCCCGCTCAGGGCAGGGGCTCCTGCTGGAAAAACACCCAGAGCCTGGAGCCCCCGGCTCGGGGACGCCCCTCTGCTGGGAATTCACACAAGGAACATCTTGGGTGAGACACCACGGACTAACACAGGCAGGGAAGCCACACAGAGTTGTTCTCCTCCCCTCAGACAGGGTTGCTACGCACAGACAGACAGACACAGACACACATCCCCTCCGAGCTCTCCTCCTCGGCAGGGGACGTGCAGCACCAGGAGCAATCCCACCCTGGCACCTGCCAGGGCAGATGCTGACACCTCGTGTCCACACAGTGTGGGTCAGGGGGCTCGGGACCCCCAGAAGGTGCTGGGGAATTGTTTTGCCCTTTCCTTCCTCCTCCCTCCGGCACAGGGAAGCAGTGAGCACCTGCATAGTTTGGGCAGCAGCGACGAGAGGCTCCCCCCTCCCCGGGTTTCCGTGGATCAGGCTCAGTGGGATATTGCTCAGGACCCAGCCAGGGGGGGACAGGAGTCACTCTGCCCCTTCCCTGGTCCTCAGGAGGCAGCACAGCATCACACACGATTTGCAGCCTGGAGCAGGCTGAGCCGCTGCTCCAACACCTCATTCCCTGTTTGAAAGCAGCCCTGCTTCCCCCTCAGCAGCTCCTGCACTGCCCCTCCTCACTGCAGCTCCTGGCTGGGCTCCATCTCCCTTCRTTCCTGACTCCCCCCGAGCTGCTCAGCACCTCGGGCCAAGCCCAGCACCAGCACCTTCCACCTCTCCGTGGGGCTTTTGGGCTGATCCTCCTCCACAGGGGACCCTGGAGCCAGGGACACCTTTACATGAGCCCAGCAGGAGAGCGAAATCCTGATGTTGGTTACAGGAATGGGATGGGAAGGGTTGAGAGCTCGCTCAGGTGGAGGCACACGCACAAAACAGAGCAGATTTCGCTGTTTTTTGAACAAAGCAGATTCCTCTGACCTTCCTGGGGCAGCCCACATGGACCAGGAGACAACTGCAGARCCTGGACACTCGCAGGGTCCTCTGCAGGACAGGGAAATGGGAGAGCTGCTGAGCTGGGACAGGCTGGGGCAGTGAGAAGGGGACAAAAAGAAGATTTAGAGCCTGTTCCAAAAGCCAGAAAGGCCTCCTCAGGCTGAGAAGCTCAGACTGTCCTTGGGGAGAGGCCGGAGGGGGAAGCAGCCCTGATTTTCAGAAGCTGCTGGGAATTCCAGGTGTCCAACGTGAGGCACTGTGAGCGGGCTTGTGAAGGATGCCCAGCGGGCTTGGAAAACCTGCAGGCACCTGTCCAGGGGAAATGAGACTGCCAAGAAAAGGGGCTGAAGTTGGGGAGTCCCTGTCTCACCTCAAACTCTTCTTTTACCCCTCCCCCCAAAAAAGGAGAAATCTCTCGCKACTTGAAAACTCAGGCCCACAAGTACCACATGAGTGAAATCTGTGAGGGAGAACTGAGGAGTAAGGGGAGGAAAAGGAGAAAGGAATGAGTCCCAAACAGCTGGACCGTATTTCCAATGCTACATTTGAACAYGATTGAGGTACCAGTGGTTGAGTCGTCCCTCTGTGGCGTGGGGAACACCTGATCTGTGCCTCAGCTCACACCTCACACACAGCACACCCTGAAAAYACCACCCCACAGGGGCCCTGGCTCTAGGACAGGCCTTACAGTACTAATTTATCCAACCTTTTGTTCATTAAAGTGGTTGCTTGATTGCCAGGGAGCCGCTAATTGGAAACGGTCCCTCCCGTGCTGCTTTTGGCACCTCACACATGCACACACCCCACCCATCCAGAGAGAACATCTTCCAGGGCACAGGAATCATCATCTCCTCAGCAAATGAGAAAAGGAACTGCATCCCTTCCGCTGCCTCGAGAGCAGAGGGGATGGGGAATACCAGGGCAGTGTAAAAAATAAAGGGACATGAAGTCATATTAGCGTTCAAATAAAAAAAGGCAAAAAAATTAATACCCAAAAGAGTAATGCCAGGCAATCCTCCTCGTTCCGAAGGCCGGACCGTTCTTTTTCCAAGAACGGATTCCTTCCCACAAACCCAGAATCTTGCTTTGCAGAGAGGGGAACAGCAAACAGGCCGGGCCCAGGAGCAGAGCCCCGGCCCTGGAGCCCGGCACGGCGACGGCAGCGATGCCACCAAGGTCCCTGCAGCCACCCGCCCGGCTGGGCACTGCCCGGAGCCACGCTCAGCTGGCATCTCAGCGGCTCAGGGGGCACCGCGGCGGTCAGGCTGCTGCGCCCAGCTTTGCCTCCGGCCCTCCCCATCCCGCAGCGCTGTGCCTGGGCTGGGCTTCTTCCCTTGGCGCGTTTAAGGCATCGATGAGACACCCTGGAGAGCCGGGGGGCGGCCCCGGAGTCTGGAACAGTGCAGGCTTGGCTGAGTTCGGCTACAGTGACATTCAGAGGAGCGGTGGTTGCACRTTGGCCGTGTGCCCCGGGGCCACCCGCGGGCCGGCTGGAGCACGGCAATCCCAGAAGCAGCGATGGTTCGGGTTCCCCTGCCCAAAGGAGCCTTCGGGGGCGCTGGGATGAGTCCGGCCGGAGGGAGAGCCCCCTCCGCTCGCCCTCCAGGGAGGGGCCGGCCCTGGAAGCACATCCGGAGCTGCTGCTGCTGCGGGTGGCCCTGGTGCCCCCGTGGGTGCCCCCAGAGCGGGGAGAGCCCCCCGGGAGGGCCGGGCTGGGGTTTCTGCTCCCCCCTCACAGCGAGCGGCTGCCACCGCTGTCCCCCGGGGCTGAGGCACGGCCGCACCCGGTGTCAAAGGCTCGTCGAGGACACCGAGAGGGTGGGCGAGGAGGGCGGGGGGAAGTTGAGGAGCTCCAGCACGGCCACCCCCACGCTGCTGCGGCGGGTGAACATGCAGGAGGCCGCCACCCACTTGTTGGTGCGGGGGTTGTACTTCTCGATGGAGTTGAGGCTGGAGCTGCCGTCGTTGCCCCCCACGGCGTAAAGCCACCCGTCCATGGCCACCAGGTCGTGGGTGCTCCTGGAAGGACCGTGCAGAGACCACGGGCGTGAGGCTGGGAGGTGTGCGGGGAGCTGGGCACCRCAGGGAGCTCCGGCAGCCCGCGGAAGGAGTGCCCAGCCTCACGAACAGCCCGTGAAAATGAACTGCCGGGGCTCCAACAGGCACAGTGCAGCACAGAGCCACAGATCTCCCCCTTCACTCTGACGCTCTCATCCAAACCTCGTCAAATACCAAACCCTATGAGCCCGAAATCCTCGGACTTGCAAGCCTTAAATCCTCCCCCAGCCCAGCAGCATCTCCATGGGCGCAGCCAGCTGAACCCCCTGGCTCCTTCTGGCCACAGCGACTGCCGAGGATAAATCCCTCTGCAGAAAACATCCCTGCTGTGCCCTCCTGGCACACACCCCAACCCCTCTCAGCGCAGCAGGAGCGCGGTGAGCCAGCCGCAAACCCTAAAACCCCTGATGTGTCTGGGTTTTGTGGTTTGCAAGGCACAGCAAGGCGAGATCCCCGCCCCTGCTGCAGCAGCCGAGGCTCCAGAGGGGGCACAGCCCCTTACCTGCGGATGTTCATGGGGGCCACGCTCTCCCAGGTGTTGGATTTGGGGTTGTAGCGCTCCACGGAGTTAAGGCAACTGGTGCCATCATTGCCACCAGCCACGTAGAGCATCCCCTCGAGCACGGCCACGCCCGCGCTGCTCCGGCGGCTCAGCATGTTGGCAATGGGGGTCCAGGTGTTGATCTGGAGACAGGGAACCCATCAGCCGCTCCGCAGGGCACTTCCCACACATCCCTGCCAGACCGGCTCTGGGGGGTCAGTCCTGCTCTGACCACGCAGCTCCTGGCATGAAAACCCTTTTGGGGGGACCCCACTTCTTCCCTCCCCGCTCTCCCAAGTTCCCAGGAGGAATCTCTGCTGCCTGGCTCAGGAGAGCACGGCAGCAGCTGGCAGGAGCCATCCCAGGGGCGCAGAGATGCCYGTGCCAGGCCACCAGTTGTGTCCCAGCTGAATGCCAGCCCCGCCACGGGGGCTGAGCTGTATCTATTTCCAATCTGTGCGAGTGCAGCTGGGGCTTTGCAGCTCAGGAAAGGCCTCCAGGACCTTCTCTTTGATCTTTCTGCAGTGGGGCAGAGCTGTGCGTGCCTGGGCACAACACGTGTCCCCAGCCCGCCACACTCCCTGCTCACCACGCTGGGTGTGCAGGAGCTCAGCTGGGAGCTGGGAAGGGCTCAGGGCATGGACAGGATCCCTGCTTCCTGCAGAACTCCGGGCACTGGGGACAGAGGGTGCTCTGGTGCTGAAACCTCACAGAGAGCTCTCACAGAGGAGCTTTGGATCCTTCTGCTCAGGACTGCACCCTGGATGCTGTGTCCCTGCTGACACCCCCATCTCACAGCCATGAACACTGGGTTAGGGCCTTGCAGGCACCCTGAAGAGGGGAGAAGCAGAAGGGCCACCCAGACYTCCTGTGTTTACCTGGGGCTCGTACTTCTCCACCGTGGCTAAGTGGGACGAGCTGTCGTAGCCCCCGACTGCATAGAGGTTGCCTTCTGCAGAGACGGACACAGAGGCACAGGGATGAGCCAAAGACACGTCCCTGTCCCGGCACTGCCCCCCACAACGCCACAGGTGCCACTCCAGAGGTGCCCACACAGGTCCAGGCTGAGCCTCCCCTGCCCCAGGCAGCTCCTCCCAGCAGGAGTGGTGTGAAACATGCATCAGGCAGCTCCTCTGCAGAGCTTCCCAGAGAGCTCCTTCTCCTGCTGCTTCTTGACCTCCTCCTTACAGATCTCCCCCGCCGGGGCCACGGGGTATTTTTAGCGGAGGAGGCTGGAGCAGGGGAATGCCAGGATCGGCTGCRGCAGGCTCGGGAGGAGCTGGGGATGGAGGGGAGGGAAGCTCTGAGTCAGCAGCGAGAGCTGAAGGCAGGGAGCAGGGCAGGGGACGGGCACGGCGACACTGGGACAGGGCAGCTCCTGGGAAGGCGGGAAGYGTCCCCAGGGAGGTGCAGCTCCTGCTGGGGTGAGCGTGGGGCTGGGATCATCACTGAAAGGACGGTCCTGCTTCCACAGTGAAGGACTCATCAGGCTGTCCCTTGCTTTCCAGGGATGGCGATCACCCACAGCCTATCCCTTGCTCCAAGGTAGAAAGGAACAAGCTCCCCTCAGGAGCTGCCTCCAGGGTGTGATGAATCCCAGGGAGGCTGAGGAAGGGCAGGGCAGGGAGCACCTCAGGACGTGGCAGAGGGGGCAGGAACTGGAGCAGAACAGCAGAAGGACCCCCCAGCAGTGCAGAGAGCGTGCCCAGGAGCCCCCAGCCCCCCGTGCCAGCACCCACCTAGAGTTGCCACGCGGACGTAGCGCCTCCGGGTGCTCATGGCGGCGATGGAGGTCCAGGTGCCCGTCAGGGGGTCGTACCTCTCGGCGCTGCAGCAGGCAGGGACACAGGGACAAAAGGTGGGACACTGGAAAAGCCCAGGTCAGAGCTCTTGGACACGGGCCCGCAGGGGCAGCTCCCAGGAAATATTGGGGATAGACAGGGGAAACGGAGGGAGGAACTGGCACAGGCTGGGTTCTCTTGGGGCAGAGGGCTACAAAGTGGGGTTTTTTCCACTGGAAGGAGCAGCTGGGTGGCAAAACATCTGCTCGAGGGTCAGGAGCAGGGCTCCCAGCTCCCAGGACAGTGCATGCAGGAGCAGGGAGGGCTAGAGCAAGGCAGTCCCTACCTGTTGAGGCACGAGGCCCCATCGTAGCCCCCGGCAGCGTAGAGGAGCCCATGAAGGGCTGCCACACCCAGACAGCTCCTCCTGGTGCCCATGGACACCTCGGGCTGCCAGGAATTGGTGACAGGGTCGTAGGACTCCACCGTGGCCAGGTCAGAGGTCCCATCGTAGCTGCAGGGAGAGAAGGGGAGAAGAGGCTGCTCAGAGGAGCTGTGGCTGCCCCATCCTTGAAGTGTCCATGTTGAACCAGGCTTGGAGCAACCTGGGATGGTGGAAGGTGTCCCTGCCCATGGCAAGGAGTGGGATGAGATGAGCTTTAAGGTTCCAGCCCAAACCAGTCTGGGATTCTGAGGGAAATGGGAGGGAAATGCCCCAGTTCAGGAYGCAGCCACCACCAGACTGGGATCTGGTGAATTTGCAGCGCAGGGAAGGGGCTTTTCCATGGCTACCCCAGACTCCAGCAGGCCCTGCTGGCCACCCCTGCTCCCAGAGCAGCCCCGTGCCACCCTCCCCAGCTGCTCCCTGCCCCRTCCCGTGCCCCCTCACCCGCCCACGGCGTAGAGCTTGTTCCCGATGGCCGCGACGCCCACGCGGGCCCTGCGCGTGGACATGGAGGCCACCATGTGCCAGCGGTCCGTGCGCGTGTCGTAGGCCTCGCAGTCGCCGTGGATGGCAAACAGGCTCCCTCCACCTGCTCGGGGAGGGCAAACAGAGCAAACATAGCCCAAAAAAACCCCGGGGTGGGGCCGGGATTTGGGCCGGGGGGGGCGGCAGGGCCTTACCCACAGCGAAGAGCACGGTGCTGGCCCCCTCGCAGCGCCGCGGCCGCGTGCGGCTGTTGCTCAGCACCCCTCTCTGCTCGGGCATCAGGTGGTACTTGAGGGCCTCGATGAGCAGGTCCTTGCACTCCGAGTGGTGCCGCACCAGCAGCTCCGTGTCCACGTTGCTCATGAGGAAATCCCGGCTCAGCAGCGGCAGCCGCACGCACTTCATGAGCTGGGGGCACAGAGAGCAGGCCTTGGGACACGGGCACGGGGACAGGGCAGGGGGACAGGGCTAAACTAAAACRGGAGAGGCTGGGGTTAGAGATCAGGGAGAAATTCTTTACTCAGAGGGTGCTGGGGCCCTGGCACAGGTTGCCCTGGGGTTGCCCCATCCCTGGAAGCGTCCAAGGCAAGGCGGGAACAACCTGAGACGGTGGAAGGTGTCCCTGCCCATGGCAGGGGGTGGAATGGGATGGGATTTAAGGTCCCTTCCAACCTGGACTGGAAGTGGTAGGACAGGGACCTGCTGTTCCTGCCCTCTCCCGCAGCTTCCTCCGGCCGTGTGCCCACCCGGCCCAGGCACTCGGAGATGGTGGGCAGGACCAGACCCCCTTTCCCAGCCCACTCTCACCCCTTTCCCAGCCCGCTCACCCTGGGCACGTGCTGTCTCCTGCTGTCCACGTCGTGTTTGACCCAGCTGAGCACAGCCCTGTACACCTCCTCCTCCGAGGGCACGTTGAGGCTGTCGCTGGAAATGAGGTCCAGCACCTGCAGGGCAGGGTGGGGGTGGGAGGGCAGTGCTGGTTGKTGTGGACTGGGAGGAAAGGAGACGTTCCCAGCTGCCAGCCCGGCRGAACAGCAGTGCCAGAGGCAGAGTGCTGTCTCCTGGACGTGCTGGGGGTTCCAAACAGCAACGGGGTGCCCCAAAGCAGCTTTGTGGGGACATCTCTGACCATCCTCCCTGCCTCTCCCCCCCTGCTGTGGCTGAGGCTGCTGCAGTGCCTGACAATTCCAGTCACTGTCAGCGGGATCAGGGGGATGACTCCGCTGGCATGTGTCCCTTCAACGTTTCCTGRGACAGACCCAGGTGCCCTGGCTGCTCCCAGAACTCTCCCCTCACCTGCCAAGGGCTGCAGAGCTGGAGCAGGGGGAGATGTGTCCCCTCCCCTCACTGTCACCCTCCCGCTGCCCCAGGAATGGGTGAAGGGAGGTGTCTGACCCTGCTGAGGGACCACGCAGGTCGGTGATGCAGAGCAAGGACTGGGACTTGCTCCTGGCCAGGGCACAGCAGCTGAGCCAGGGGCCAGGCTGGCACCACATGATGACCAGCAAGAAACATTAGCTGAGCTGATTTAAACATCCCAGCCACGTGCCCAGGACTTATTCCCTGGGCTGTGCTCCCAGAGCCAGGGCAGTGTGCTCAGAGCTCACGTGGCAAGCACCAAAACTAACCCATCCTACCCTCCCATCCTCGTTTCCCGTGGGATCCAGCCTGCTGACAGAGCTCTTCCCACAGACTGAACAGAGTGGGGCCAAAGCCCAGAAGCTGGGTCCAACCCCCTGCCAAGCCCTGTCCCCTCCGTGCAGCTCCCTTGGGCTTTTCACTCACAGATGGAGCAGGAAAAGCTCTGCTGCACCCAGACCTCCACGCTGCCAGCGGGGCCTCACCTGTTTAAGGGGCAGCAACATGAACTCCTCTGTCTTGGACACCTCCACGAAGTGCTGGAGGACGTACTTGTGGGCAGACTTGAGGAGGTCGCTGCAGGAGTGGGTGTCAGCAAAGCCCCGGATGCCCAGGCAGTTGGAGGGGTCGAGCTGGCTGAGCAGGAACTTGCAGCAAGCGTCCCGCACACCATTGAGCTGAAGCAGGCTGGCAGCAGGAAGAAGGGTCTGGCACAGTGGAAAAGAACGGGGGGAAAGGGAGTTTCCAGGGCAAGGGAACGATTTTCACCCTCGTCCCACTGCGGGTCACGAGCAGAGCAGGTTTAGTGAGCACCTTCAGGCACGGAAGCACAGAAAGGACAGAGCACTCCTGGTTTGTGAGGCAAAGAACAGCTGGGAAGGACACCTGTGACACYCCCCAGGGCCAGGAGAACGGCAGGTGCTCGGGAATGGAGCTGGGAACTGCGCAGTGCTTTGAGGAGCCACCCCTGGGAAGGGAAGCAGCCGAACTCCCTGACCACTGCCAGACCCAGCTGCCACCACAGAAACAGCTGGCAGTGCTGAGCAGGAGAGAGGCGGCCCCAGGAGGCAAATCTGCTACGGAACAGCTTTGTGGAGAACGGGGGCTGGGGGGAAAAGCTCCTACCTGCACATTCCCCTCTCCCACCACGATCTCAGCCGTGTAGGCGTACTGCACCAGCTGCTCCAGCGCCTGGGGGTCGATGTCGTGCAGTGTCACATGGGTCTGGCGGCTCTCACTCATCTCATCTGGGGCAAAGGACACCAAAAATGAGCAAGAACCCCACAGCAGGGCTGCTTCCCCCCAGGAGGATGCGTGGAATGAGCTGCATCCACCTCCACATCACAGCCCAGGGAGGTTTTCTGTCCAGCCCTGGGGAATGGGGGCCAGGACTGCAGGAGGGGGGACAGGATCCCTGTGCAGGGGGCTGTGGGCAAAGGGAATCAGGGAAGGGAGTGAAATGGAGGATTTAACCATGCATGGAACGAGTGGCTTGTTTTTGGAAGGTTTCCTGCCCAGCTCTAGGGATTGGGGGCCAGGACTGCAGGAGGGGGACACCAAGGATCCTGTGCATGGGCAAAGGGATTCAGGGAAGGGAGTGGAGTGAGGAATACTCCTGCTCTTGCCCACAGAAATGACACATGAAAGGGCAGGGCAGTGAGAACAGGGAGCGGGATGGTGTTGGGAGAGGGGAGGGCCGAGAGCAGGGCGAGCCTGTCCCTGGGGAAGAGAGGACTCTACTTGCTTGTGAACATGGCGTGGAAGTAGGGGCTGCACGACGCCAGCACCACCTTGTGGGCCTTGATCTCCTTGGTGGCCACGTGCAGGACGATGTCGCAGAGCAGCCCCCGCTGCCGCATGCGGTTCATGCACACGAAGGCGTCGTGGTAGTGGCGCTTGGAGTTGTGCGAGATGCTGTGCCCGTCGCGGTTCAGGAGCTGCACGCCCCCCTCCATGGCTGCCGCGGGCAGGGAAGGGGGGTGTCCCTTCCCACCGCCTCTGGGACGGGGGAAAAGCACAGAGTTATCCAGGCARGAGCTGCTCCAGCCCTGGGTGATCCCTGTGGAGCCAGCGCTGCTCAGACACCCTGTGCTGACAGCGGCCCTGACAGCTCCSACCAGGCCCTGCCCCGCCAGGGAAATGTCATTTGGTTCAGACAAAGAGGGGAAATTCAGGGTCAATATAGGGAAGGAGTTCTTCCCCACGAGGGTGGGGAGGCCCTGGAATGGATTTCCCAGAGAAGCTGTGGCTGCCCCTGCATCCCTGGAGGTGTCCCAGGCCAGGYTGGATGGGGCTCAGAGCACCCCGGCATAGTGGAAGGTGTCCCTGCCCATGGAACCGGATGGTTTTTACAGCCCCTTCCAACCCAAACTATTCTGTGATTCTAGGAAAACAAAAACTGCCTGACCAAGGACCATTTATTCGTGCAGAGATTTCCTCCCCCGGTGCTGTTTGCATCCAGGCTGCTCACGCTGCTCGCAAAGGCCTTTGGCTGCCTCTGTGCCAGCAGCACCCGGCAGCTGGGGGAGCGAGGAGGGGATGACTGAGCAGCAGGAGGAAGGAGGGGGAGGGAGCAGCAGGGAAAAAGGCAGCTTGAATCAAAACCGAGCCTGCGAGCTGCCCCCGCATCCCCGCGGGGAGAGAATCCCCTCAGCCTCCTGCTCCTCGCACACCTCCACATCAGCCCTGCTGGGCCTAAAAATAGCAACCCAGCGCCCTGTGCCTGCTCAGCCACGAATGCAGCCAGAGATTCCCTTTTTGAAGAGCGGTTGTAGCACGTACRAGAGTCTGGGGGAGGAAAAAAGATGAATAAACATGTTTCCTGAGCGGGGAGAAGCCTGCGATGCCCTTTTCTATTTGCATCACCCCGAGCGCTACGAGATTCCTGCTGTCCCTGGCAGCGGGGAGGGCTCAGGGGCACACGGCAGAGGCAGTGCCTGCTGGTGCTTCCCAGCACGGACAGCCGGGTGCCACCGTGCCCTCGGCAGCAAAGGAGAGCCCGGGAGCGTGGTCTTGTCCTCCCACATCCCACTCTGGGAAGCTGCAGCATCCCCGGGACACCCCATCTCCTAATCCACATCTGCTGCATGAGATGCCCACASAAGGGAGGGTTTTCATTATTAACACCCCCACCCGGGCTCCAGAAGGTCAGGGTTAGAGTTAGGATCAGGGGTAAGCTCCAGAGGTCATTTCCCAGAGCTGCTTTAGGGCAGGGAGCAGACAGAGCTTCCCCACCTCTATCCCCATCCCAGCTGCAAGCCCAAGGGTTTTCCTGCTCTGCTCGGGCCGGTTTCTCCGTGTCATCCCTGCYGAGCACATTGGTCCCCATCAGTATTTCAGTCATGTCCCRGCTCCAAAGCTCTCTCCTCGTCCCTCCAGGGGGCTGGGAGTGAGGGACAGGAGCTCCTGGATCCGCAGCAGTGGCGGGGCCCGGCGGGGACAGCGCAGGGCAGAGCCGGGGAAAGGCGGCTTCGCTTCTCCTGGGAGATCGGTGAGGAGCTCAGTGCCCTCTCCCTGCGGCCACCAGGGCTGGCACAGGGCTGTGCCACCCACCCTGAGCGACACCGCCACGGTGTCACCCGGCCTGTGGCACGGCCCAGCAGGACGAGAGGGAGGTGCCACCGCAGCCACTGCACTGCCACTGGGCTCCACGAGCGTCCCCAAACCAGGGGACAGTCCTGGCAGCCTGGCAGCACTAAATATTCCTTATTTCCCTGCTAAAACTTTCACTCCCAGGAAATGAGGGTGTGTGGGACGTAGTTAATGGGGAGCACTGCCTGGACCACAGGAGACAGTGGAGCAGTGTCCGGACTCCAGAGGGGGAAGGAAGCACAAGCCCACTTCTGAGGGCAGCAGCAGCAGCAGCAGCAGCAGCGCACGTGTCCCCACGGGCTGGGACGGATGTGCTGCCTCCCTTGGAATAACTCTGAGGTTACGGCACAAAAAAAAAAAAAAAACAACAAAAAAGGAGGCGTTTGTTTGGCTCCTCTGCGCCAGAGCGTGGCCATGCATAACAGCTCTGTTAATTAATGCAAATGATCCCTGCCCAAAGGGAGGCCTGTTCTCACCGCACAAAAAACCATATTTTGCTGGGAGTGAAAAGAAGTGTGCTGAGCAATAAACAGGGAACAGAGGATCCTCCAGGGAGAAGTTCCGAGCCTGCCCTTTCCCCAGGAAGGCCCTGGAGAATGGCTTTTTGTTGACAGCCTGGATGGGGATTTTGTGTCTGGCGGGAGGGCTGGGAGGCAGCAGAGACACATCCTGTGCAGCTGCTCCGATGGTGGGGACAGGGGATCGGGGGACAGCCCCCTGCCCTCAGGCCTGACACACAATCAGGCATAAATCCTTCCCCTCCATGTGTCCCCATCCCTTTGTGCCACATCCCTGTGAGCCTCTCTCCCGGAGAATCAGCTGTTTGTGCACAGCTCTGCATCTCCCTCACGAGTGCTGCCTTTGGAGAAGGCAAAAAGCCCTGGCTGGCACTCACCCCGAGCCCAGAGTGTCACAGCAGCACAAACCAGGTCTGGAAGGTGGCACCGTGGTGCCAGGTCCCCTTTCAGGGCTGGAGCCAGAGCAGTGCCCCCCAAAATGGCACAGCCAAAGTCCCCCTGGGATGGAGCAAAAGCTTGGATCCCTGGGGAGGGAGGGGATCACAGGGGAGCAGCATCTTTTCATCAATAATCGAACGCCAGGGCTGTTTTCACAAGCTACAGCAGATCTGTACTGCCCTTACCCCTCAAACCTGGATATCCCAAATTATTCCTTCCTTCAGAGGGCCCATTACAAAACACATTGCATCCCCACCTTTCCTGCTCCCTTCCCCACAATAAACACAAGCAGGGAGGATGGGAACCATCCAGCCGCGCGTGTCCAGGACCCAGATGCAAAGCAGGCACTAAACCCAGGCAGCTGTCCCCACCAGGACGTGTCACATCGGTGTCACTGGCACAGAGGGAAAACAAAAGGCTCTGGGGCTCAGTCCTTCCCCAGGCCTCGCTCTGCCTGCACCCAGGGAACTCAGACAGGCACTGGCAGCGTGCAGCAGCTCCCGCTCACRTCAGGTTCGTTGTGTGCTCAGGCTGGGAGAGTCAGCACTTGGAAGGAGGCAGAGGGAGGGAGCTGCTTCGGGAGYGGGGGGATGCTCTGGGCTGCAGATCCTCAGCGCTCCCCACGGCTGAGCTTTGCACCTGTGCAGGGCTGAGAACACGGATGGAAGTGTGGCAGCAAGGGAGCTGTCCCTCCTGGAACCAGCCCTGCCTTCAGGAGGGACGCGGGAATCGGGGAGCTGGCAGTGCCAGGGAAGCTGGACCCCTCCTCCTGATGGGCACGGGGGGGATGTGAGCACACACAGATGGGGTGAGGAGCACGGACAAGGAGCACTGCCCAGCCCTAAAAACCCCTCCAAACCTCTTCTCCTCTGTTCCCTCTGCCCCTGCCTTCCCGTGCCCAGCCCCTGCTGCTCCTGCAGCTCCCTGGAATGAGTCTGCTCGGAGGGAGCCTGGAGGCAGCGCAGGGCAGCGCAGACAGCGCTGAGTCTGCAGGACTGAGAATCCCCAGCTCCCAGGAGGGTTGGGGCTTTTTTWTTTTTTTTTTTTTTTTTTTTTTAAATGAATTAGGCATAACTGACACGCACTGAATCCTCCTGTCTAGACATCTGCAGAGAAGTGACAAGCTGCCAGGGAGGATGTGGAGCCTCGGCAAGGGGGTGGGGAGGACAGGGAAAAGCTGTGCTCCGTTGCCAGCTCCAGGCACAGAGACGCTGCTGGCTCCAGGCAAGGAGGGCACGCAGCACACTGACCTCGGCAGAGCCTCGCAGCAGCTCCCTGGGTTGTCATCAGCGGGCTCTGGTGCACGCACCAGGCTGGAGGTCTCTCCTAATTAAAGCCTCGCTCCTCGTTACTCCCGGGGAGTTTTGTTTGGAAGCTCAAAGTCGCTCTCAGTCACCCCAAAAAGTGAGAGGAAGGAGCACGAGGCAGAGGCTCAGTGCCCTGRGACATTCTCACACCTGGGAGGGGTGAAGGGCATCCTCATCTCGGTGCCCACAGCCTTCTCCTCACTTCCCACAGGCAGCAGCTCTTCTTCAGACACCTCCAAACTCAGCGTTTTGCAGCTCCGAGCAGAACTCCATGGTTGAGGGATTCCGAGGCATCTGCGCCAACATTTGGGTCATTTTCAAGTAATKGGGTGTGAGGGTCAGGGCTGGAGGAGGTTTGGGACTGCTGAATTCCCGGGTTAGGGAGAAACAAGGAATGGAAATGGATTCTTGCCTTGAGGTGCCCAGCGAAATCTGCAGGTCTCCAGCTGCGCTGGGGTTAGACTGCAGCTGCCACAGGCCAGCACAAAGCACGCCAAAATCTGAGCAACGTGAGCCCTTCGGCTCTGTCAGGGGCTGGAAATGTGGGTCATGTCCTGATTCCCCTTCCCAGTGTCCCCAGCAGAGGAGCCTCTGTGGCACCCAGCGCTGGTTCATGGCACAGGCAGTGCCAAACCCCGTCACAGGCAGCAAGCGCCCTGTCCAGGCAGCAGTGCCAAGTCCCAGCTCGGGCTGCACTGCCCATCCCTGTGGAGCTCCTGCTCTCTCCTGTGACACACAGCTCTGTCCCCAGCCCATTCTCCACACAGGGAAACACAAGGGGAGAGGGCTCAGGCCGTGGGAGGCAACCTGGCCGGAGCACAGCCACATTCCTGGCTCCCAGACCTGCCCGGGAGCTCCCTCTCTGCAGCATCCTCAGTCCAAGGAGGGACTGTGCCCTTCACCTCTCTGCTGTGCCAGCTGCTGGTGGCTCCAGGTGACAGCTCAGAGTGGGTCACCACTGCCCGGCAATGCCCTGATGTCACAGGACAGTGATGAATTTGGGGAGGCTCAGCAGGAGACACCACTTGGCTTCCAAAGGGAAAGGTAACTCCATCACGTGAGGCAGCAGCAGCATCAGGGAAAGCAGGAAAAAGCACTCGGATCTGCTGGCTGCAAACAGGCAAGGAGATCTTTTACAGATGGACAGGACATGGAATAATTCTGCTGCCTCTCCAAACCAGGAGGTCACCAGTGGGCATCACCTCTCATGGCACCCCGCACCACGTTTAGGGGTGGTTCCCAAATCCTCCTCCAGCCCCCCTCTGCCAACACAGATCCGCACCTCCTGCTCTGAACAGCCTCTGAGCTTCTGGAGCGGTGGGAAAGTCTTTCCAAGCCAGGAAACAAAAGAATTCCCTCACATCTTGTTTGGCAAGCAGCAGCACAGGCCACATCCCCGCAAACTGAGCTATGAGGAGCACGTGACACCACGGCCTTGAGCTCGCTGGCACACTGGGGGCCTGCCAAGGCCAGCAGGTCCCAGACCCTGGGAATTGCAGCTGGAGGAGCTCGAATTCCTGTCCCTGAGGAGCCACATCCTTTAGGGATGGTTTGCAGCAGGCCAGGCAGAGCAGATGAAGCCTCTCAAGCCTCCCAAGCCCAGCTTGCCCCGGTGTTGGAGGCAGGGCTCCAGCTCCTGAGGAGATCCAGGAGGCAGCACTGGGACTTCAGCACGGCTGCTCGATTTTTGGAGCTGCTGAGCCTGAAATGCAGCAAAGGAAGGACCCAGAGCAGCCTCCCCAGCAGCTCTTCAGCCTTCAGAGGACGCCTGCTCTGATTTCCACTCCATCCAYAGAGAGCCAGGCTGGCTGAGGGAGCAGGGGCAGATGGCCACTGTCTGTGCTGGCAGAACAAAGCTGTCCCACTGCCACCCCCACCGAGCTGACCTYGGCTGACAGGAAGCATCAGGGACCATCCCAGCTCCCCAAGATGCTCAGGAGCAGCTCCATTCGGATGCTGGGCTCCGAAGCCAAGAGAGCAGGTGCCCGTTACGCCTGCCAGCTCCTGGTGTGCTCTGAATTAGCTGCTCTYTGCTGTGATTCATTAATCACTCAGTGCTCAGGAAGGAAACTCAGATCTCTACACCCAACATCTCCCTGAGTCTTACTCACTGCTGTGCTGAATAAAGGATTTCCAGCAGATGTTCACGGGTCGGGAGAGAAACTCAGGGTGCAGAGGGAAGGGATTGCAGAGAGGGGTTTGCTTTGGCTGCAGGGATGAAAACCAGAAGGCCACTGGACACTGAAGGGCCAGTGAGCCCCAAAACACTGAACCTGTGACAAAGCAGCACCTCTTGGTGCTAAAGGCACCCAGAAACATCCACGTGTTGCTGAATCACTCCAGAATCACCTCCAGCAGTGCAGAGCCCCCCGGAATAACGCTGTGGGACAGCAGGCATTGAAGTCAAAGGAGAGCTGGCATCCTGCACAGAGACCCAGCAAAGCAAGGCCACTGCCCCTGCAGGCTGGCACAGGAGCCTGGCTGGTGGCACCCAGCGCAGGGACAGCGCAGGGACAGCCACCTTCTCCTTCCCTGCCGAGGTCCCAGGGCTGCCGCTCCCCGCAGAGGGAGGCATTTGCTCAGCCAGCAGAACCAGCCCAGCTGCCAGCCTGGCCTGAGCTCCCGGGACCAGCTCCAGCAGCAGCAGCAGCAGCAGCGATGCTGTGGCTCAAGGAGAGCCCTCTGCCCTGACAGCCACTGCAGAGGCCACAGAAAAGCTGCATCCCGCGTCCCCCACAAGTTTCCAGAAAACCCGAGGCAGCGTTTCTCCCCGTGCCCTTCAGCTCGCCCAGCAGCACCAGCACCGAGCCCCCGTGTGCGGCACCGGGGGCAGGGGGCACGGCCGGGCCAGCCCCTCTCTGCGGCTGCTCCGGGGCTCCGGAGCTGCGGCTTTTCCCTTCTCCAACGGGATCTCGCCAGGACTTGGCAGAGGACAGGGAAGGAGGGCACAGGGATGCTGCCGGCCTCGGAGATGATGCCGCGGTGCAGAGAGAGCGGCCACAGAGGCTGGGAAGGACATCGGCTGTTCCAAATCTCTGGAAATATTTGGAAACGRCACCAGTTGTGCCAAAACCTTTGGAAACGGCGCCGGTGGTCCCCCCGGACGTGCTGCGTGCTACCCCAAAAGCAAACTTGCTCTCCGAGGAGGGATGCGCAGGAGCCGCGCCGGGAGTGATGGAGAGGCAGCTCCTTCGGGGGTCCCCCCATCATCCCCCGGTGACCCCGCCGGTGTGCCCCCATCCCGCTACCCCTCCGCTCCCCCTCCTCCCGCGGGTCTGAGCGCCCCGGCCCTGCCGGGAAGAGGGACAGGGGGAGAGCGAGGAGGAAGAAGAGGGAGAGGAAGAGGGAGACGGAGAGGAAGCGGAGAGGAGGTGCGGGCGGCAGGGCCGTGCCCCGGCGGTACTCACGGCTCCGGGGCGGCCACGGCCCAAGCCGGGGGATGCTGCGGGTGGCCACTACAGCCGCGCCGCTACCGCCGGCCCCACGCCGGGGAGACGGGGCGGGCCGGGGGCGGGCAGGTGCGCGGCGGCGGCGGCGGCGGCTCCTCCTCGAGCCGGGGCGGCCCCGCGGCTGCGGCTTCCTCCGTCACCCGGAATAACCCCGAGGCGCGGCAGGGGAGGCGCGGCCCGGCCCCGCACGTGTGTCCGTGTGCGGGCCCAGCACCGAACCGAGCGGCACCGGCCCCGCTGCGGGCCCGGCGCGGCCACCGGCATCGGGGGCGGGGCCAGGGAGCGAGGGGCGGGGCTAACCGGGGAAAGGGGCGGGGCGATGAGAGCAGGCCCCGCCCCCGGTGCTGCGCGCCGCACAAAGGCGAGGGGGCGGGGTGATGGTGGGGGCGTGGCCAGCGCTGGGTGGGCGTGGCCTGAATTGGATGCCCCAAAATCGTTGAGGTTGGAAAAGGCCTTTGGGATCATCGAGTCCAGCCTGGGACCTTGTCCCCAGCCCAGAGCACTGAGTGCCGTGTCCAGGCGCTCCTTGGACACCTCCAGGGATGGAGACTCCAAACCTCCCTGCGCAGCTCCTTCCAAGGCCTGAGCACCCTTTCCATGGAGAAATCCCTCCTGGTGTCCAACCTCAAACYGCCCTTGGCACAGCTTAAAACTCTGTCCCCTTGTCCTGTCGCTTGTTATGTGGGGGGAAGATCCCTACTTTTCTACAACCTCCTGGCAGGGGGTTGTGGGCAGCGAGAAGGTCTCCCCTGAGCCTCCTTTTCTCCAGGCTCATCTCCCTGAGCCACTGCTCATAGGACGTGTGCTGCAGACCCTTCCCCAGCTTCATTCCCCTTCTCCAGACACACTGCAGCCCCTCAACGCCCTTCCAGTGGACACAGTGCAGCCCCTCAGTGTCCAGCCAGTGGACACACTGCAGCCCCTCAATGTCCAGCCAGTGAACACACTGCAGCACCCCAATGTCCGGAACTGAGCGGCCCAGAATCGGACACAGCACTCGAGGCGCGGCCTCTCCAGTGCCGGGAACGGGGATAATCCCTTCCGTGATCCCGCTGGCCGCCCTGTTCCTCATTSTGGCCAGGAATGTCCAGCACGGAGAGCTCGGCCGGCGGGGCGGGGAGGAGGCGGGGCCAACGCGGGAGGGGGCGGGGCCAGCGATGTTGTGGGGCGTGGCTGAGCATGGACATGAATAACTTTGCATAAATGTGGGCGTGGTTTCCCCCCTCGCCCCGCCCCCGCCGCGCCGCGCGCCGGGAGCGGAAGCGGCGGCCGCGTGGCGGAGGCAACATGGCGGCCCCCGGTAGGAGGTGAGGGCCGCGCCGGGGGCAGCGCCGGGACGCGGGGATCGGCTTTCCCCTCACGCGCTCCTTTCTTCCCCCGCAGGAAACTGGCGGAGCTGAGCCTGGACGAGTTCCTCGCTGCCGGCTCGGACTCGGAGCATGACGGCGGCTGGGAGGAGGAGGAGGAGGAGAGCGGCGGGGCCCTCAACGGCGCTGCGAGGCGGCGGCGGCCGAGCGGGAAGGCGGCCCAGGGGCTGCAGGCTCGGCCGGGCAGGTGAGGGCTGGGCACGGCCTGGGAGGGGCTCAGCCTGGAGAAAAGGAGGCTCAGRGGGGRCCTTGTGGYTCTGCACAACTCCCTGACAGGAGGGGRCAGCCCCAGGTCGGGCTCTGCTCCCAGGGAACAGGGACAGGAGGAGAGGGAACGGCCTCAGGCTGGGCCAGGGGATGTTCAGGTTGGACATCAGCAGGAATTTCTCCATGGAAAGGGTGATCAGGCATTGGAAGGGGCTGCACAGGGAGATGCTGCAGTCCCCATCCCTGGAGCGATTCTGAGGAACTGAGAAACAAATTTGTGATGGTTTTCCCAGATGTTTTTATCTCTCCCAGTACAATCTGGCATCCTGCTATCAAGATTTCTTAGTCCTTAATGAAAAGTTTTTCTTACAGCAGCCGCAGAAGTTTGAGCAGTGAATACACACTTAATCTTTCCCCAGCAGGAAGAAGGGAAAGGCAGCTGAACACAAAGATCAGCTCTCCAGGCTGAAGGACAGAGATCCCGAGTTTTATAAGTTTTTGGAGGAGAACGATCGCAAGCTGCTGGATTTTGATGCCTCGGACAGCTCTGAGGAGGAGGAGGCTCTGCACAGACCCCCTGATACACTCGAGGTACCAGGTCCTGCTTGGGAGTGCTGGGATCAGTTAATTCCATGTGGAATGTTCGTGTTCCAGTGCCAGCCCYGAGTCATGGAATGGTTTGGGTTGGAAGGGACTTTAAACCTCATCCAGTTCCAATCYCAACACCTTCCACTGTCCCAGGCTGCTCCAAGCCCTGTCCATCCTGGCCTTGGACACTCCCAGGGATCCAGGGGCAGCCACAGCTTCTCTGGGCACCCTGTGCCAGGGCCTGCCCACCCTCACAGGGAGGAATTCCCTTCCCCATATCCCACCTAAACCATTCCTGCTGTCTGCAGAGTGCTGGGAACAGCAGTGATAAAGTCAGCCCTGCCTGCCTCCCTCCTCGGCAGCTGCTCAGCGAGAGAGCTGGGGCCAGGAAGGAGTTGTAGAAACCTTTCCTCAGTCCTCCTGCTGATTCCTCTAGGAAGCCAGCGATGAAGATGAAGATGATGAAGACGAAGAACAAGAAAAWGTCAAAAGGAAGAAAGTTTCCTTCATCCACGTGAGCTTGAAAATGGTGGAAGAGTGGAAGAAAGCTGCCCAGGTGAGCAGGGAGTTGGAGCACAGAGCACTGGAGAGTTCTCGCTGCCTGTAAAAGGCCAGCTTGGGATTTGTTGATCTGTCCCAAAATCTGTGTCCCGTGCCCCCAGAGCTCTTGTGCCCTCAGCAGGACTTTGTCATTTCTCTTGGGCTGCAAGATTCAAGTACTTACATTCCACAGCAGGGGGAAGCTGGAGAAACGTGGCTCAGAAGAGGCCAGAATGATCAAATTTAGATTTTTCATCCTCTTGCTAAGCCTTTGGCAGCTCCAGGAGCTTTCTTAGTCGCATTTTAAGCAGTGATGGAGTAGCGAAGGGGAATGAAGCTTGAGTTGAAAGTTGCTGGCAGCTGATTAATTCCTTCTCAAGCCTCAGCAATTAAAAGCCAGTTTTAGAGCAGGGGAAGGCCACTGAGTCTGTTCACCCTGTCCTGATGCTTTTCCTCCACCTTAGAGGATGGAGCTGTTCTTGCCATCAAACTTCCAGTGAATTCCAATACTCCTGTCCYAGCCAAGAGCTTCAGAGTTCCAAAGATCCCTTGCTTCTTCTCCTCAGCGACCCCTTTTCTTCTTTCCCCAGAGGAATCTCACCCCAAAACTCTTCCATGAGATCACCCAAGCCTACAAGGCGGCTGTGGCCACCACCAAAGGAGACAGTGGCGGTGACCCCAGCAAGTTCCAGGTGTCTGACACAGCAGGTGAGGGAAGGGAGATCGTTCAGGGGGGAGTCGAGCTGTGGAAAGAGAGGGGAGGTGAGCACTGGGGGGAGTTGATTGACCCTTTCRCTTGAGTAAGTAGCTTATCTTGCTGTGCTGCTCTGTGCACTGGGATCTTTTCTTTTGAGGATTCTCGGTGCTGTTTGCCTGGAGAGGTGGCCCCTGTGCCTTCTAATCTTACATAAAACATTCCAGTATAAGGCAAGCTGGGGTTTCTAGAAGGAAATGCAGGAGTTCTGCCATGGAAATTACTGGCTTCAGTTCCTCAGGGACCTCTTTTCACATTAGGAAAACCAGGAATACATGGAAAACCACTCACAAAAGCTTTCCTGGCTTGTTTTACCCAGTGTTCAATGCCCTGGTGTCCTTCTGCATCCGGGACCTCTTCCACCACCTGCACAAGCTGCTGCTCCCCAAAGCCCCCAAGAACAAACTCAAGTAAGTCTGGGGGGATTTGAGACCTTCAGGGAAGCTGGTGGGGATTTTCAGAGCTGGCTTTGAACCCGGGATAGAGGTGCTAGCTCTTCCCAAACACTGAGGGCCTGATGATGCTCACAGGGCTCYTCTTTCCTTCTCTTCCCCAAATTGTGTCCTGTGTAATGTCAAACTCCAGGCATTTGCAGAGGATGTGTGGCTTCAGGAAGGTCTGGAATTGCCTGTGCTTGCACTCAGGATGCGGTTCAGGCACTGGAAATTGGTTTTCAGAGGAGGGGACCGACCTTTCTGCTGTCCCTGCAGTGTCACCAGTGTGTGACCCYGGATCATCCAGCAGTTCATGCTTTGCGGGCAGCTGTTGCTGCAAGGAATTGATCTCACTGCTCATTTTGCTGCTGAAATCTGATTTATTTGGGGTGGTTTTTTTTTGAAGCTAAACCCAACTCTTGCTCCTTTCCAGAATGGTTCTCCCTTCCACCAGCCCCCTCTGGGGAAAGCTGCGACTGGACATCAAGGTTTATCTTGGCTGTACCATACAAGTAAGGAATATCATCATTTTCTGTCTGTGGGGTCATTGTGTGCTGACTGTCTGTCAGCTGTCTGTTTGCTGGGCTCATTAGGATATTTTGGAGTGAGGCAGGTGGGGTTTGCCCCTCTGAGATCTGTGTTCATCGTTTCCCTGTCTTGTTTTGGAAGTGTTTGGGCTAATTAACAGTTTGGGTGCTTGGGCCAGAATAGGTAAGGCAGTGGAGAAGGGTTGAATTAACATTCCGGCAGCTCTCTCTGTTTTAATTTGTCTGGCAGATTAATATTTAATAGGCTTTGAAGTGGTTTGCAGTCTGTGCTCCTGCATCCTGCATCATTAATTCATTCCTTGGTGCTGTGATCTCTCCACTGGAGGTAAACACTGAGATGTTCTCTTGGTAACCTCACATGTGGCATCTCCGACTATGATAATGTTCCATCCCGTCCATCCAGAATTTCTGGTGTTTCAGAGGCAATTTGTGGATTATTTCTGAGGGAAACTTGTGCCCCCACTTCATTTTTTTTTGAGATTGCCTCATTGTGYGTGCCCAAATTAGAGTGTTAAAACCAAACCAGCACTGAAACGCTGATTCTTCAGCAGCTGAGGRAAGGGAGACCAGGAGAGACAACCCAAGTGCTGCTGTCCCTCAGCTGGGAGCTGGCACAATGACTTAGCAGAAAGAGCAATTTGATCAGGAGAGGTTTTTTTTTCCCCTTCAAGCTGTGGTGCCTCTCTCCAGCAGCAGAGGATTGCAGACAAGGAAGAGCTGGGAATGCAGTCCCTGGGAGCAATCCCTGCTCCTGGGCTGGCTCCTGAGAGCTCTCAAGGGTTCACCACAGTGGCTTTTCTGAACAAAATCTTCTCCTTTTGGTGTGAGAGGGACTTGGCAAGGTCTGCTCGGTCCAGAACCTTTGCAGAGCAAGGAGGAGGGTGAGGAGGCAAACGGAACGTGGGCAAAATGCCTGTGCTGCTTCCAGCAGCTGGGGCTGCATCGGGCAGAGCCTCTCAGAGTCACCTGCAGCTCACCTGGTCTGCAGACTGGGAACTGGGTTTGGCTGCAGGGAACTGAGCTGAGCAAGCTGCAAACACAAAGGTCCTGGTTCTTCCCGTTTTGTCTGAGCCCTTCCTCGAGGTAGAGGTAACCTCTGATACCCAGAGCATTCCAGCTTCCCCCTCAGAACTCCTGGAGGGATCCAGTGTGCCATCAGCTAGCTCAGGCGGTGTTTCCTGGTGCAGACCGAGGGTGAATTTGGCCATTTGCAGTGAGGTGGCACTTTGGTCATGGTCACGTCACCTGTCAGGGGTCCCACCCTGCAGATAGACTGAGATTTTGCAGTGTCCACAGGGGAGGTGCCGTGTGATGGCCCAGGGGCCATTAACCCTGCAGGTGCAGCAGCCTGAGCTCCCATGTTCAGGATGAGGGACCTGCAGGGCAGCTCTTTACCCTGCCCTGTGTCTGCTCCTCCCCTGATCCAGCTCTTGGGGTTTGGTTGAGCTCCGTCCTGACACGGGAGTGTTTGGGAACAGCGAAATGCAGCTGGGAAAGGGAGAGTTCATGAGCCCTGCCTGCTGACTGGGCTTGGTTTGTTCTCCTCCACAGCTGCTGTCGTGCCTGACAGAGGCCTCAGTGGGTGCAGCAGTGCTGCAGCACGTGAATTCCACAGTTCCCTATTACCTGTCCTTCCCAAAGCAGTGCCGGGCCCTCCTCAAGGTAAGGGAACGTGCTGGGATGTGCCATTGGCATCTGAGGTGCTTTTTCCTCCCTTCAGCTGAGCCTTTGGTGGTATTTGGGCTGGACCCCCTGGCAGGTCAGTCTCTGTAGTGTTCCCTTGCTTTGCCTTTGTTCCTGGAGAGGATTCCTGCCCCTGTCCAGGTGCCACGGGGTGATGCCAGGCTGAGGTGAGTGGGGGGGTGGCTCTGTTTGTAGCTGCTGCTCCCCAGGGAAGCGGCAGGGAGGTGTTTTGGGAAGCTGCTTCCTCCTCCCAGATGGAGGAATTGCTGCCAGGCCTTGGGAAATGTCTGTGCTGCCTCTCCACTCGGGGAGCTGGGGGTGGAATATTTCTGTGGCAGCTCAGTCACAACTGCTGAGCAGTAACAGCAACACAGGAGGCGTGGAGGAGACACGGAGGGCAGCAGGGTGGCATCTGAATGGAAACTGCAAGGCAGCTCTGGAAGGAGGCAGGGAAGCCTTTGGTGGTGGAGGTGATTCATGGCATGGAGTGCTGGGAGGCTGGCACCCCTCACAGCTGAAGGTGGAGGAGCTGGAGGGCTGCTGCAGGGGTTTCTGAGAAGGCTTTTCCAGCCCTGCAGTGAACCCTCCCTGTGCTGTGCAGCTCCTTAGTGCAGGTGAGGTGACTGGATTTGGGGGCACCAGGTGCTTCCAGGCGGGGCCAGGTGAGCCTGGGGTGATGGAGTCGCTCAGGAGAGTTCAAATGAGCGTTCAGGCACACAAATAAAAGTTGCGTATTTTTYAGAGGTGCTGGTTTTGGACAGGTTCCTTTATTGCTTATGGAAACGTCAGCCTTGCCTGTTGTGTGGTGTCCCAGGGAGAGTGTGAGGACAGAAGGGCTGCCAGTGACTGACTGTGTGACAGCACATTCTGTCATCTCTGTGTCACCTTTGTGTCACCTGGCTGCCTSTTTGCTGGGGAGGAGGGAGGTTCAGGCCGGTCTGTGGCCAGCAAGGAGCTCTTTGTCCCTTCACTCACCTGCCTGTTTCTGCTTTACCCCAGCAAACCATCACTCTGTGGAGCACAGGGGAGGAGACAGTCAGGGTCCTGGCCTTCCTGGTGCTGAACAAGATCTGTCGGTACAAGAAGGAGGTTTACCTCAGCCCCCTGCTCAAGGTAAGCCTGGCTCTCGCTGTCATCTGYACCTTTTCTCCCTCATGTCGTGTGCAAATTCCTCAAAGCCTTGAGCTGCAGATGGAGCAGGTGCTGGAGCTGATGCTGGCAGCCTCCAGAAAACCAAACAGGGCAGAAATTCTGTCAGGTCAGGGTGATTCCTGCCTCCCACTGCTGCCCTTCCTGCTGGGGGCACAGAGACTGAGCAGGGAAGGTCTCTGATATTTGATGAATATTCACTCCCAGATTCCTGAGGGTTTTCCTGAGTGCTGACACTCCTGAGCTGCTCTGACCTTCCAGCTGAGCTCCCAGGTGTATTTTCCTGTCACGGTGGCACCTGAGCAGGAGAGCTGAGCCYAGCCATCCCCACGTGTGGCTCAGACCCTGCTGCAGCGTTGTCCTCTTGCTGACAAGCAGTGGTGGGCACATCTCCAAGCTGAACACACTCCTGTCCCCCCTAGAGAAGGAGCAGGCTGGGTTATTCCTYTGTGTGAAAAAAGCAGCACTTCAGCCCTGGTTTGAACGCACCTGAGAAGAGCAGAGGAGTCCAAGAATGGTTTGGTTTTATTTTATGTTGTGGTTTCTTGTCCTGTTCCCCTGGCAGCAAATGTACATTGCCTTTGTGAAGAACTCCAGGTTCACCTCTCCCAACGTGCTGCCCATGATCAACTTCATGCAGCGCACGCTGACCGAGATGTTTGCCCTGGACACGCACACCTCTTATCAGCACACCTTTATCTACATCCGCCAGCTGGCCATCCACCTGCGCAGCGCCATGACCGTCAGGAAGAAGGTGGGGACCTGGCCCTGGTGGGGAAGGAGTTTCCTCCCCCCTCCTCGGGGGAAATGCCTGGAGAGGAGGAGTTGCAGTCACCCCTTCAGGCTGCGGTGGTGTCTGACCCATTGCTGGGGCTCCAGGGAGCACCTGGGAGCTCTCTGTGCTAAAATTTCAGCCAGGAAGGACTGAAAATGGAAGCTTTGGGGTGGCCTAGTTGTGGCCTCCCAGGACCTGGAAGGAGCCTGTGAAAAAGTCTCTGCCTGGCTGCTTCCAAGGGCTCGGAGTGGCAGGATGAGGGGGAATGGATTCCCAGTGACAGAGAGGAGGTTTGGATTGGATATTGGGAAGGAATTCTTCCTTCCGTGAGGGTGGTGAGGCCTTGGAATGGATTTCCCAGAGAAGCTGTGGCTGCCCCTGCATCCCTGGAAGTGTCCCAGGCCAGGCTGGATGGAGCTCTGAGCAGCCTGGCATGGTGGAAGGTGTCCCTGCCYGTGGATGATCCCTTTGAACCCAAACCCTCCTGCAGGGYGGGAGTCGCTTTTCTCTCCCCACTTGCAAGAGTTTGTGCTGCACTTTCCACCTTGGACACCCTTCTCTGCCCTGAGGCTGCTGTTTGYAGCCTCTGTTAGAGAACCTGAGGGTAAAGCAGCTTAGGAGCCGCCCTGGGGTGTCGCATCTCCCCAGCAAAGTCCGTGCTGTTTAAAGGACTTAAGTGAACAAAGCAGCTCAGACCTTTGGGGAGCAGCCCTGGTTTCAGCCACCTCCAGTCTGACCTGGGAAATCTGAGTCAGATTGCTAATCCTGGATTTAGTCCTGTTTAGCAAAACAGACCCCACAGATTAATTGTTCAGCTGCCCCCAAGCAGGGCAGGATTGGTGCCCAGCTAAATCTCCTGGCTGGGCAGACATGGGGATAAATAAGCAGAGATAAATGAAGTCTGGGCTGCAGATCCCCTAATTGGATTGCACGGGCTCCTTACACCCTCAGTTGTGGCCCAGACAAGGAGCAAATCCACTTGATTTCACAGCTGGGGAGGGTTGTGGAACTCGAGATGGGAATGGCACCACCGAAATGCCCAAATAGGCACTAAGCCTGTTTAAATGGAGCAGTGGATGGTGGTGGGAGGTGATTACCAGAGCAGATTGCTCGTCTGTTCCTGTGCAGGAGAAGCTCAGAAAAGCTTTTTGGTACATCTCAGTGACCTGGGGAGAGCTGGCAGAGCTCGGCCATGCCCAGCTGTGGCTTGGCTTTAAGTCCCTGCTGCAAGATTTGGCCCAGTGGCTGCAATTAAAGGATTCTGTCCCCGTCTCAGGGCTTGTGCATCCTGCTTTTCCATGCAGAAGAGATGATCTGGGCCTTGAAAGTCTGGGAAAGCCCACAAGTGGGGGCTGAGGCACTTTGTGAGTGCTGACTCCTGTGTTTTGAAGGGGATACCTGCCGAGCTGCAGAACTTTTTGGGAAGGGTTTCCTTCAGGGACTCCTGCTCTAGCTGGGCTTTTATTGAATCTGGCACTAAGAGCTGCTGCAGCACCTGCCCAGAGTTTTGGAAACAATGTCCTGGCCTGGTGCAAGCCTTGGGCCACTGTTGGCCGTGCTGCTGAGCCGGCCTGGAGTCCCTGTCACTGCTGTCACTGTGTCACTGCTGTCACTGTGTCACTGCTGTCACTGTCCCTGGTGCAGTGGTTTTGGTGGTAACCAGCAAGACCAGAGCTGCAGGTTTGCTCTCTGCCCTGCTGCCTGTCACTTTCACCCCGCAGGTGTGAAAAATGAAGCTGTGCCGGGTGTGGTGTCTTTCCCAAAAAGTGCTCCTTGCTCTGCCAGTGATCAGCTGAGCATTTCCTGTGCTTGGCCGCATCCCGGTGTCTGTGCGAGGCTGGGAGCTCGTCCTTCTCAAAGCAGCCACTCTTGAGCAGCACCAGGCTGGTTTTATTCCCGTTACTTCCTTCAGGCACTGACTGGCACCCAGTGAACGTCAGTGGCAGCCCCAGTGTTGCTGTTCCTCCTGGATGAAATGAGCCTGGAGAGGAAGCACAGTGAGCACCTCTCAAATGCCATGTTTTTAAGTTTCCACCTTTATTTTTTCCCCCCTTTCCTGCAGGAGAACTTCCAGTCAGTCTATAACTGGCAGTACATCCACTGCCTGTACTTCTGGTGTCGAGTTCTCAGCACCATCCACCCCAGTGAGGTCATGGAGCCCCTGATCTACCCCTTGACACAGGTCATTATTGGCTGCATCAAGTGAGTAGGATTCTTAATTCTTTTTGCTCTACTTCTGTTTGCAAGGTTGTTTTACTGTTCTGTGATTTGGATTTAACCCTGAATGGTCTCAAAGCTGCTKCTAATCGAAGTTTTCCAGCCCAAGATGTGTGTGAGCACCCGTTTAGGTGGTGACCAAGTTGTGGTGTGGGTTATTCTTTCCTCTTTGTGTAAGAAAAGTCTGAATAACCTGGGCAGATTATCCTTGTAACTGCAAGGACAATGATCTGCCTTGCGTCAGAAAATCCTCATCTCCAGCTCTGTAAATACGTTTAGAAGCTGCATTTTTGGTGCCTGTTGGTTGGGATTTGAAGAAGTGGGACACAGTTGTTATTTTCGGGATGTCTGCTGAGAATTCCCTCCTCCCGTCAGTTTGTGCGGATGAAATGTTTGTGCTCTGAGGTGGCTGTTGATAACGGGCATTGAGGGAATTTTGGGATCCCTGGTGAACTCCCAAATCCCGTTAGCTCTGTTAAACCAGATTCTCAGCTTTAAAACCCGGTCTGCAAAAACTCCCCAGTGGTGGTGGAGATAAGCAGATTTAAACGATCAGATAAGAGGATGCAAACATCCCTCCTACCATCCCCCACTGCTCCTGGGGAGCTTCAGTGGGCCTGGGGGTGGATCCAGGGGGATGGATCCAGGGGGATGGATCCAGGCAGCTTCCTACCTGTCCAGGCAGATAAATCAGGGGTCTGGGGCCAAGGAGAGGGGAATGGGGTGAGTCTGAGCTTGGCATGAGCTGCAGTTACTGCCTGACGAGGCTTTGGAGGTTTGGGAACCCCACAGATGGGTTTGGGGTGACCTCACTGTGGCCTTCCAGGACCTGAAGGAGCTACAAGAAAGATGGGGAGAGAGCATTTCCAAGGGATGGAGTGACAGGWTGAGGGGGAATGGCTTCAAACTGAAAGAGGGTGGGTTCAGATGAGATATCAGGAAAAGATTTCTCCTCCTGAGGGTGTGGAGGCCTTGGAATGCATTTCCCAGAGAAGCTGTCCCATCCCTGGMAGTGTCCAAGGCCAKGTTGGATGGAGCTTGGAGCACCCTGGGACAGTGGAAGGTGTCCCTGCCATGGCAGGGGTGGAACTGGGTGAGCTTTAAGTCCCTTCCAACCCAAACCATTCCAGGATTCTGTGATTCCAGGGTTGGGGAAACAGAAACAGATCCCACCTGGATTCCTTCCCGAGCCAGGCCAGTGTGTGGGATATGAAGGAGGCGGACTGGCACACGTGGGGATGCTGTGGCTCCGTGGGACAGGGCACTGTGTGACCTCTGCAGTGCCTTCTTTCCCCTGCTCCCAGTGTGCAGTGGGATTTATCCCGGGGGATGGATGGATGGATGGATGGATGGATGGATGGATGGATGGATGGATGGATGGATGGAGCAGAGTCCCGCTCCCAGTGTGCTGTGGGATTTATCCCGGGGGATGGATGGATGGATGGATGGATGGGAGCAGGGGCCCATTCCCTGCTGTCCCCCGTGCCGGGAGGTGGCGCCTGGCTCCAGCACAAGGACAGTGACCGTGTGTCCCCGTGTCCCTGGGACCTGCTCCATCCTGCCCGAGTTCCTGCTCCTGATCCCTGTGCTGATGGCTGTTTGTAGCAGCAGGAGCTCCTGTTCTGGTATCCCTTTTTCCCCATAAACTTTTCCTGGCCTTGTCTGCTCAGATTTCTGCCCCGCTCCCAGCCTGAGCTGTCACAGTGGAGCTGTTCCSTGGTGTGTGCTTAAATGAGGAATTGTGGTGCCTGTGGCCTTGCAGCCTCTCAGCACGTGCAGGGAGGCAGGCAGGGACAGCCTGGGTGTCCCTGAGCTGAGCTGGAGCAGAGGCTGATGCTGAGGGGAGTTTTCTCTGTCCTCTCTGGTCACCAGGGCTGTGACAGGATGAGCTTGTACCAAGTCAAACCAAGCCTTGGTGCTGTTCCCAACCCCACAGCCTGGGAAAAGAACAGGAGCCATTCCAAGTGATGGAAGGGCACTGGGGACTCTGCTCTGAGGTGAAAGGAGTCCCTTTGGAGGGGCTGGGCAGTGGGAGCTCCCTCAGCAGAGCTGCTCCCAGCCGTGTTTGGCATTCCCAGTGCATCCAGCCCCGGGATGCGGAGCAGGCTGTGGCATGGCCACGCACTCTGAAATGAATGGCCTTGGTTTACAGTAAATCCATACACTTAACAGCTTTATTCCTCGATCAATTAATTCCTGAGAATGGCTTTCGTCATCTCCAGAGGTGCCAGGGCAGGGGTGCGAAGTAGATTTATTTCTGTAATGGATCCAGTGATAATTATTTCACTATTTGGAGGGGGGATGCAGCTGATTTATGGCGCCTGGTCAAACATTTTTATTTTGTGGGCTCTCCTGGATTGCTCAGCAARTCCTTTGGGGAGGGAGGGGTTCATTTATCAGCTTGGGGCTGTCATCTGTGAGCTGTGGTTTAAAAACATGAAATTTTTAATGCTGGAGGCTTCCATGACTTCAGGTACAGGTCATTGAGTGAGGGGCTTGAGAGTGGGACAGAAATGAGGCCTGGGGGGYTTGAGGGGTTGCTCTCCATTCTCCCTCTGCTCCTGGGGGAGCTGATCCTGCTCAATCCCAGCCTGACAGGGAGTTGGCATCAGTGACAAACCTCAGCTGCACAGCTCTGGGAGCTCTTTCTCCCTGCAGAGCTGGGGAGCTGAGCTGTGGCAGGAGGAATTTGTGTGTCAGTGTTGCGGATTTAACATAGTGGGAATTTTATTTCCAGCTGTGGGGTGGCTGCAGCAGCTGTGCAGATTTCTTCAGCAGAGTAGGAAATGCTCCCCTGTGTCAGCGAAGGCTGCAGGTGCAGTTCCTGTATAAACCTGGCCAAATATAATTTATTTTTGTTTATTTTTGTTTATTTTTCCTGCCCAGGCTGGTGCCAACGACTCGGTTCTACCCCCTGCGCATGCACTGCATCCGTGCCCTCACCCTGCTGGCCGAGAGCACCAGGACCTTCATCCCAGTGCTGCCGTTCATCCTCGAGGTTGGTTGGTCCCTGCTGGCACCTTCTCCCTGATGAACACCCTCACTCCCGAGAGTTCCCACTTTGCTCACTCCCTAAAATCCCTGGCAAACAGCACCAGGCTTGGTGAGAAAACAGGATTCAGCTTTTACTGGGCTGTGAGTTGTACCTGAGCCCTGCTGGGTGCAGAAATGCATCCCCAGGGGGTTGAACTGGTGCAGCTGGAGTAGGCAGAGGGGTTGCCAGAGAGATTCAGAGCCTCGGCCTGTTGCAGGAATTCCCCAAGCTCGATCCTGCTGATGTGGTCATCTCTTGGTGAAGGCAGAGTTGTTCCTGACTGCAGACAACGGGAAATGGAAGAGAAAAAAAAACCCTTCAAGAATTTAAAAGAATAGTTAGGAAGGCATCTGTGAGGAATTGAGCTTGGCATGAGGCTGGCCACTGAGGGGAAGGGACACACACCGCTGTGATAAGTGCCTGACTCAGCCAGGCTCGCTCCTAATCAAGTTCTGCTGAAGCAAAGGCTTTTGTGGTTTGGGGTTGCTGTAAAGGTTCCTTGCAGACCACATCCTCAGCCTGTGGAATGTTTATGAACCTCCTGCTCCCTGGCCTGGGTGGCTTTGCCGTTCCTCTGCTTCCTTCCTCTTGCTGCTGCGTGTTTGAAATCGTGCTAGCCAGATTTTGGGACAGAGGTATCTCCCCTCTGGGGTCGCGGTGCTCAGGTGTGGGAAGGATTCTTTTTGCTTTTTAGAGCTGTAAGAGAGAAAACTCAGAGCCTTCCCCCCCTTTGCATTCTGGCCCTGGCACCTTGTCCCTAATGTGAGTGTCAGGCCCCAGCCAGGTGTTCCCACCCTGCAACCTGATCTCCCTCAGGTGTTCCCACCCTGCCCCCCAATTGCCCTCAGGTGTGGCCATTGTGCTCCAGACTGTCCTCAGGTGTTCCCATTGTTCTCCCTGATTGCCCTCA